>CM070821.1:37487571-37630071 GCA_036326025.1 Chrosomus eos
ACGTACATAGTGAAACTACTCTTTTATTAGCTATGCTCTAAATAGCAATTGCAACAAAAAAATAATAATAATTATATATATATATATATATATATATATATATATATATATATATATATATATATATATATATATATATATATATATATATATATATATATACAGTACTGTGCAAAAGTCTTAGGCACGTTAGTATGTTCGCCCCAAAAAAAATGGTTTTAAGCCAGTAATTTGTATCTTTTGCTGTAGTGTGTTTGTTGGAAATATCAGTTTACATTTCCAAAGATTCATTTGGCCATTAATTGTAATACAGTGAGATTTTTAAATGCACATGGAGTCTGACAACAGCTGGTATAATGCACTCAGAGATCTGATCTCACCATCATCAAGTCCATCTGGGATTACATGAAGAAACAAAAAACTGAGACAGAATAAATCCAGAAGAACTGTGGCATTGTCTCCAAGGCTCTTGAAGAAACATGCCTGCAAAGCTACAGTACTGTGAAAAGTTTTAGGCACTTGTGTAAAAATGCTTTGAAGTGATGAGGCTTTAAAAAAGAATGTCATAAATAGATTTTATTGATCAATTAACTTCTATTAACTAAATCAAATTAATATTTGGTGTGACCACCCTTTGTGTTTAAAACATTTTTCCAGGTACACTTGCACATAGTTTTTCAGGTAGCTTTGCAGGTCGATTTCTTCAAGAGCCTTGGGGACTTTGCCGCAATTCTTTTGGATTTAGTCTGTCTCAGTTTTTTCTGTTTCTTCATGTAATCCCAGATGGACTCGATGAAGGTGAGATCAGATGATCCTGATCATACTGGCTGTTGTCAGACTCCTTGTGCATACAAAAATTTCACAGGATTATTACAATTAATGGCAAAATGACTGTTTGGAAATGTAAACTGATTTGTCCTACTGACACACTTCAAGACTTTTACACAGTACTGTGTGTGTATATATTATATATATATATATATATATAATATATATATATATATATATATATATATATATATATATATATATATATATATATATATATATATATATATAATTTTTATTATTATTTGTAATTCCAATTGCTATTTTTAGACAACAATTGCAAATTGTTGTCACAATCCCCAAACCCCGAATTTTACTTTTTATGTAATAATATTTTACATTACTGCTTTTAATGCATTTTTGTATTTTAATAAATTACTTTGCCTTAAGAATAAGAGACTAGAACGTTAAAAAGCATCTTACCATCCCCAAGTTTAGCCTACTTAAATATTCCATACAGCCCCTTAATAATAAATACTATCGAACATTCCGAAATATTCTCAATTAGCCTACGGTATTGTTATTATCGTTTGAAAATGTATACTTTCATTCCAGACCGTTCTAATTGCTATATGTTGAAAAGATGCAGCAGGAGCCTGATAAAACGAAGTGGAACAAACAACTTCTCTGAACAGAACAAACGACGAACGAAACAAACATATTTACTTCCATGTTGTTTTCGAGAGTATTAGCGTATCAGAATACTTTATTTTGTCTTGAAAACTTCACAATAAAAACGTAACGAAATGATAATATTCGACTAATTTATTTAAAGCTGATTGTGTATGATAGTGAGAGATGTTGTAATGATCACAGCTGCATGACCTGACAGTCTGGGCGGAGATTAACAGGCTTTTTCAAACTATCTTTCGATCGGCTTGAGCTTTGACCAACACTGAGTGAGATGAATAATCGAAACCACCATCAAGTCCCATAGCGTTTGACTGATCTGTCCCACCGGATAACAACAACTGCTATCTGCTGAAATGTGCTGATCTAAACTTCTATTGTTGAACTGTGGAAGGTAAGCTTCGTTTTTTGTTTAGATTTAGTTTTAAGCTTCGATATATTTGCTTACTAGTAGCTAAACTGCTATTGAACTCATTAGAGATAGGCTAAGCAGTTATTTTTGCCAAATTTTCTCAAGGGCAGTTTTAGGGCATTTTTATTGAGAAACAATTTGAACTTGTTTGACAATTGTCAATTAAAACTGTTATGCCATCCGTTTGTGTTGGAGGCCTAAACATCTATAAAGTGTTGTTTTTTTATTGTTACTAGATTCACTATCTTTAATAATTTTGTGTCACTGTTTTCTAGATTCATAAATAGTTATTTATATAATGCATATGTTTTTAACATGTTATTTATATTGATACATATAATATGCTAGTGTAAAAGTCCAAACTGAACTATAAGGTTCTCTTACTTGGAAATATATAATCATATACTGAAATAGCAAACAACACTGTATTGATCTCATCAGAAAAAAAGAGAATCAAGTGTATGTAATGTATTTCCATCTGCTTATGCCTTGATTCCACCTGACCAAAATAGATAAGCACAAGATTATCTTAAATTACAAAAGAAATATGGTTAGTTGACATGACACTTTTTACCTTACTTCATGAAAAAGATTCAAATATTGGACACGGGATGAAGCCACTTGATGATGAAGAATAATCTGTATTTTTCTCACCCTGTAATTTAGAGAGTATTGAATAGCACAATATCATTAATTATTTTGGAGAAATGAAATCATATTTAAAAGATTAATCTTATTGTCATTATATATTATTTATTTGTATATTTGTGGTGTATCAGTTGTTGTCTGAATATGCAGCGCTAATCTATAGATCTGTGTTTCTGGGTAGCTCTGTCAGGCCATGTCAAGTGTTACATCACACAATGATATTAATGTTGGTCAAAAGAGAAATTGCTTTGCATGCAGGGAAATGTATTTGTGTTTTGATCTTGACAGTTAAACTTTTAAACAGTTTTTATGTCATGGTTCATAAACAAGCATGTTTTTTTTGTGATAACTGAACTGCTTGCTTTGTCATCTCAGACTCATTCCTTTAAACTCTTACTTTGTGTTATTTTCTCAGCCCAGTTTTGCCGACGATGCCCAGTCATTTCACGGAAGAGGAGCGATCCTCGTAGCCCCGGCAAAAACATTGTTTCTTTGGAACATCCATCTCATTGCTGGCTTGATTTCAAGGAAATCCAGATTTTTGTTTGTGCGTTGGTCCATGTGAGAGTTTGAAAGTGTTTCTCCAACGTGTCCTCCAAAAACTCAGACTGTTGTCCAAAGCAGACGAGGCTCAGCCCCCTCATTCGGAAGTGATGGGAAGTGTGAGAGCCCACAGGTACAGCATAGTTTCCTCGGAAGAAGCCGGGATGAAGCTGTCCCCCATCGCTGTGCAAAATGGCTATGGCAATGGAAATGTGGGTAGCAAAGTGCACACGCAGCACCAAGAACAAAGCCGCTTCGTCAACAAGGACGGACATTGCAATGTGCAGTTCATCAACATGAGTGAAAAAGGTCAACGCTACCTGGCTGACATCTTCACGACATGCGTTGACATCCGCTGGCGTTGGATGATGGTCCTCTTCTGCCTCTCCTTCCTACTGTCCTGGCTCCTCTTTGGATTAATATTCTGGCTTATTGCACTTTCGTCCGGGGACTTGGAGAATCAAGAGCAGATTTGCATTTCGAACGTCGACAGCTTCACGGCAGCCTTTCTGTTTTCCGTGGAGACGCAAACTACTATCGGATATGGCTACCGGTATGTAACAGAGGACTGTCCTCTTGCTGTCTTCATGGTGGTTTTCCAGAGCATCTTGGGATGCATCATCGATGCCTTCATTATTGGTGCGGTCATGGCTAAGATGGCCAAGCCTAAAAAAAGAAATGAAACCCTTGTATTCAGTCACTATGCCACAATAGCCATGAGGGACGGTAAACTGTGTCTGATGTGGAGGGTCGCGAACCTCCGGAAAAGCCATCTGGTGGAAGCTCACGTTCGCGCCCAGCTGCTTAAGTCTCGCACCACCGCTGAAGGTGAGTTCATCCCGCTGGATCAGATAGACGTTGATGTCGGATTCGACACTGGCGTTGACCGTTATTTTTAGTGTCCCCCATCACCATCGTCCATGAGATTGACTGAGGACAGTCCATTCTATGAAATGAGCAAACATGAACTGGAAAGTTCAGAGCTGGAGATAGTCGTGATTTTGGAGGGAATGGTGGAAGCTACGGCCATGACCACTCAGTGTCGCAGCTCTTACGTGACGAGTGAAATCCTGTGGGGTCATCGATTTGAGCCAGTCCTTTTTGAGGATAAAAATCATTACAAAGTGGACTATTCGCACTTTGAGAACACATACGAGGTTTCCAGCACGCCTCAATGCAGCGCTCGAGATTTGGCCGAAAAGAAGTACATCACATCTAGCTCGAACTCTTTTTGTTATGAGAACGAAGTAGCCTTCATGGATAAAAAGGAAACGGAGGATGACGACGATGATGATGATAATGATGAAGAGGACCAGAATAACATCAGAAGAGACAGTGTGGCATTGGAAGGATCCAATATTGATGATGTCAAAAGCACGGCTTCCAGTCAGGATACTTTACCACTTCAACTCAAACCTTTAAAACAGCAGCCAGAGATATGATAACTGAAGAAGCTGCTTGTATGGGATGACGTTGCTGTACAGAGGTGTATAGTATACAAATGAAAAGGCCTGACTGAGGAAAGGCTGTTTTGCTGCTGTTTTGAGAGCATGTTGCATTGATTTGAGAGGAACCCAAAAGGTTGGGTTGCAGATGTCTTGAAACATTCACGTTGACTTATCTAAGAAGACAGATCAACAAACATGAACTTTCAAATCTTCTCTGACACTTTATTCACAATCAATTTGTAATATAGACAAGAGCGGCACATGTTATAGATAACATAAACTCTGTTCCAAACCAAGTAAGCCATCACAGCAACTTAAATCCAATTCCAAACCAATCACAGTAACTCAATATGGCTTAGAAAAAAAATACACTCCTAGAAAATATCATTCAATGGCGTTCTATATAGAACCCTAGGGTTCTTGAGCCTCGTTTATAAAATGCTGCATATAACCACCCTACATTTGATCTTAAGAACATTTCTCAAATGTCGTACCGTGATTTGGAGAACGAAGGCTCTCTTCCAGATGTAAGATGTATACATTGCAAATGATCTTGAATGGCAGCTGAATGGTTTCAGATATCCACCTGGTAAATGGCATCTAATTAATGTCATCACCATATAAAAGAGCGCCAGTCAATGTCCAAATTTTTACTTGAGAATGGCGAGCAGCACAGAATTGCATAGATTTCCAAATACCTGCAGTTCTCCGACTCTCTGCCACAAGAAAAAATGCGTACGTCTGCTTAGACCCTGACGTGGCGCTAAGAACGTTTCCACATCAAAGACCGGTTTTATGAATATGAATGTTGGCATGGATTTTAGCATACGCTGTATGTATGCACGTTTTATAAATGACACCCCTTGACTCAATTTTAAAGAACCCTTTATGCCCAAAAAAAATTCTATATAAGGAGAAATTAATAAATGAAATTTTTTTTATTAAACTAAATCCATAAAGTGGTCCAATGATAGGAACCCTTAAAAAGTTCTATATATGAAGCGCCTGACGGAACCCTTTAAGGTTAAAGGTGCTAAATGTTACTTTTCTTCTAAAATGAATCCTTTTTTTATTGCCCGTGTGTGAAGGGGTTGTAATCACACATTACAATGATCCACTTGTCGGGTTTTGCTATTACCTCTGAAGGCCAATATTCATATTTATATGTAAAGTCTCCGGGTCGGATTTACCGCGAAATCCATCGGATGTGACGTGCATGCGCGCTCCCGAGCCTCTCTCCTTATATACAGTCTATTGTAGACGGTCAGGGAGTTACATCCGGTTAAAGGCGCACGTTTTTCGGCTTATATTCGGTCAATCTTTGATCGATATTCCCAAGACTCTAATCGTTCGTAGTGCTGGACGGGGCCTTTCGAACGAGCCCACCCCCGAGGTCCAACTCGCCCGGCTTCCCGAGTTATAGCCGTTCGAAATCAGGGGTCCCAGCGAACGGCGATCCGTTAGGGGGCATCCCCGAGGCCCGCCACTCTAGCGTTCAGGCAAAAGTCCCCCTGGGACCTCCTCCGCCGAATTTGAGCTCTCTGGGTCTTTGCGTTCTAGAGATACGAGCGATTTCTTCTGAGATTGTGACGTCACCAGCGTCCGCAATTTTGCAGCGCGCCCGATGGTTTTCTGCTAATATCACAGCGAAATCACCACCAAAAACTATGGAACTTATATGGTTCTTTTCAGCTCGACTAGATGGTCCCAACGAGCTCGGTGCTCGCCGAATCCGTCTAGTGTTCGCAGAGATATTTGCGTAATAGACGGTATTGTCTATGAGTTCGAGCACGAGCGCTCTTGTAAAAATTGGTTGCAATCTGAAACATCACCGCTAGAGGCCGCTAAAAGTTACATAGAGCACCTTTAAATATATATATATATATATTTCACATTAGCATGTTGCTAAAGATTCAGTACTCATAAGGCATAGAAATGCATGATATGAATATTCAAATTGGTCAGAGCTAGTTTCCTAATGTAGCGTAACAGCTTTCACACGTGAAGCCAGTCTATGATGCCGTAACATGCTGTCTAGGTATGTAGCTCACTAGGTTTTGGAGCAGAGCTATAATTTTACTAGTCACAATGATTTTACAGGACAGACTGTTGACTATTTTGTCCCATTGTCCTTGCACACCAGCTATTAATAGTACATTCAGGATAATACCTTGTGTCATGATGAAATCATGTTTGACTTCAAAAGCAGAGGTGGTACAATGAAGCCTGTAGTGAAGATGAGAACCAAATGTTTCCTTTTGATCTTGTCTATGAAATTAAACCTACAATAGAGGCATTTTTGAGCATTTAAAACTCCAATTTGAGATAAATGAGCATAAAATTGGAACCCTATCCATATTTCACATTTCTAATGTGGTTGTCATTGACAGTAGGCATTTTTATGTGAAGAGTTATGTGTTCACAGATTATTTGAAAGTAATGAAAGGAACCTGTTAATGAGCTGGTCTCTTATCATAGGTCTCTCCTCTTTCTATAAATATACTTATGTATAGGAATAAATGTGTTACAATATCAATACTGAAGATTAGCCATCCATTTGAATGACCGTATAAGCTAATCGAGGGCACTTATTAGTAAACGTAAAGCTAGTCAGTCCATGCACTGCATCTTCCACACAGGGTTTGTCAAAGCACACTCAACATCTCAGGGTTTGGAGGAAATCTGGCATTCATACAGTATGAGCGGTCAAAGAGTTGTAAATACACTACAGCAAATCTTTGAATAATATGTAAAGAATGTCATGTTCATAGCAGTATATGTCCTTTCGATGTGCAATATAGCTTCAGTGACTGAAGACATGAATGTTAATGTTTATGAATGAAGGCTGTAATGTTATTTATCTGCTGCTATTTAAGAAAGGTTATAAAAGATAAATATGTTGATTAAAGGTGAAAAAAAATACTATTAGAGAAAACCCAAGCAATAATGACTTGCAATGCTGGTATTTAAAAAACAGAAACAGTAGGGAACCAATATCTAATGAGTTTTTTTTTATGTGTAAAACTGTGACAGTAGCTATCAAAATAAATCGCAATAAAGGTTACTATTGATTAACAATATAATCTGCAGTGTGATCATCTGCAGAAGTTTGCCTGATTTGTATTAAATTGAAGGTGAACCCCGGTCCATATTTTTAAATGTTTGGTTTTATGCGTAATTACGTTATGTGTTGCTAACAGCAGGTCTCAAAATGCACAAATTAATATCTTTTACATGTTTGTGATATCATAAAATATTATTTTATTATAAATATTTCTTGCCTGCAGCATATTTGATATTTCATAAAGTTGTTTGTATTTTGATCACATCACATATTATGTAATCCTAATGACAACATTCCAGATGATGGCATCATCTGTGCTACAGTATGAGACAGAAGAAGTTCATTCGTTTTTAGACTGTAAATGTAGTTGACATTGAGGATCATCCAGACAAGGATTGTGTGGCTCGACTAATTTGAATCCATGACCCTAGTTTGTGTAAACAGAGAATCAATTGAACACAGGAGATGCAATGAGAGGATTGGATTTTGTTCTGCTGAAAGTCTGATTTTTCCCTTAGGCAATTTTCCACATTATCCAATGACATGTCCTCTTTAGTGGGAAAGAAAAAAACAGTTGACTGTATTTCATTGAGCATCAGATACTTAAAGGGATAGTTCACCCAAAAATTTAAATTCTGTCATCATTCACTCAACCATATTTTGTTCCAATCCTGAATGTGTTTGTTTCTGCTGTTGAACACACACACAAAAGAAGATATTTTGAAGAATGTTGGCAATCAAACAGTTGATGGACCCCATTGACTTGCATCGTTCAATGGAAGTCAATGGCTACCATCAACTGTGTGGTTGCCAATATTCTTCAAAATATCTTCTTTTAGGTTCAGCAGAAGAAAGAAACTCATACAGGTTTGGAACAACTTCAGGGTAAGTAAATGATGACAGAATTTTCATTTTTGGGTGAACTTTAATGAACAAGTATTATTTTATATATTATATTATATTATCCAAGAAGCTGTATTTCTGTGCCACAAGTCCCTCTCACATTTTAAAGCGAGTTTTAAAGCCTTCATAATCCGAGCTACAAAATAAAGTACACAAGGTAATATGAAGCAGCTGTTGCAGTGAAAGTTATTAACAGTGCAAATGTCAGTTCAGGTGTGGTCTCTACAGTTATTAGGTTTAATCTCTAATGTTATTCCTGATGAATGAAGTCTGGTTTTGAGATTAGGATTATCCCTCTATCATGCTGTGCAGGGAAAACTATATGACGCACAGTTTCACAGACCAGTGAATAGATTAAATGTGTTAGTCAAAAATTTGCGTCAATATGTTTCTCACTCGATCGTGTATCTGATTTTTGTTTGCATTGAGTCTGCAAACAAAAATGTTGAGTGTTTCATGGCAGCGTATATGGGCTGGTAAATTCCTATAAAAGCTTGATGCATGGGCTGCAGCTACTAATGTTTTAATATCATGTCATTAATGTTACAATTCAAATCATTGAATTATAGCATAGAGCTGCATTGTGCTAGAGGAAATTTAAAAAAACGTTGGGTTCGATTTTAGGTCAGTTGCTCGTCATAATAAACTTTGGAAAATCCAGAAGGAATTGAAATCTTTTTGTCTCAGAACTCATTCAATATGCTAAGTTCAAAACAAAGTTAAAACACACTGTGACTCACTTAATGAAAATGAAACCATGTCAACATTTATTTTGTATTTTAAATATAATATTGCAATTTTCCCCAAAATTCCAATGACCCTTTCCATGAGCTACCCACATATTAATAGAATCATTCAGGATCCCCTATTTCAGTCCCCAATGTCTATGATTGTTATCTGATTAATATTGGTGATACAAGGATACCATAGAAATTGGTAAACTGTAAAGCAGCTTCATCAAAAATACAGTTTAAAAGTAATAGGTCTGAATTTAAACTGCATTCTTGCACAGACTGTGTAGTTCCATACATACATAAACTGCATTATGAAGATTAAAACTATAAAAACATAAGATAAGATGTCTAGCAGAGACTGCATTGCGGTAACATCTCCACAGTCTGACATTTCCTGAGAGAGCAGTATTGACAGAAAACACATTCCCTCCAACCCTGATTACATAAAGCAGTTTCCGTTAATGACCTCTAGCGACACTGAACCACTATCACGCTACTAAAAGTATGTTGTGCACAGATTACATAGCCTATGCACGTTTTGTGTGTGCACATGGATTACTCAGATTACCTAATACAATTGGCAAAAAAAATGTACTTAATGTGCGTGCACTTAAAGTAACACCAAGTAACTTTTGCTCTTCGGTCGCCCTACTGGTTGGAAACGAAATTGTCCATTGCCGCTGTCGTAAATAATTTAGCCTACCGTCGCACGCACGCTCGCTGTTTATCCAGCACCGCTTTAGAATGAACGATGTCCACAGACAAGGTAGAGTATGTTACATGATTTCATGAAAGGATGATGTATTGCGACATCAGAAACGAAGAAAAACGAAATAATGACTATTGTAGCGCTTGACGTAAAGCAGTCGAATTTTGTAGTTCTTTTTGTGGTCGGGTTACTACCCGAACCCCGAAGTTACATAGTGCCAGTAAAAGCGATACAGACCCCGTCAGGCTATGGCAGAAGTGCCTTTCACCCTGTTACGATTTGACGAACCACTGATAAGATTTTGGAAACATTATTTTAAGGTAAACAATGTTACATAGTGTTGCTTTAAAGTCCCCCTGTAGTGCAACACCATTGCTGAGTATTTTCTCTTTAAAACTGCATTGAACCAAAGACGGTCTCAAAATCGCTGGTATTTCTGACGTCACAAACTACCATGTAACCAATCAGGTCAACGTGTGATCGTCAACGAGTGGATCTCTGAGCTGGTGTGAGTGAGTGGAGGCGGGGCTAATTTATATATTCATAGAACCGAATATAGCCTTCTAAATTAGGCAAGACTTACATTCAAGCTATTTTAAGGCATGCCGAATTTTTCAAGGAAAAAACATTTAAATATTACATTTTTATGGATGAAATATTAGTTCTAAGGGATAAAAATGATTGACTACAGTGGCACTTTAATGCACGTTTCTTTCTTTTTTTTTAATGCATTCAACTTGACCTGTGTAATAAATCAAAAACAATTAACCATTGTTTTAAACATATATTTCTTGACTCGTTATTGATCAGGGGTGCGTTTCCCAAAAGCATAGTTGCTAACCTGCAACTTAGTTGGTTGGCAATGGGAAATTGCATTGCAACCAACAAAGTTGCTAACTTAGTTAGCAACTATCGTTTTGGGAAACGCACCCCAGATTGCCACAAGTTCTGACATTGAAGAGGCTCTGCACGGAACAATCGATGTATGACATCAAAGTACCGTTATAGCGATTACAGAGCGGACGATTCATATGCTTTCAGATCTCTCGCAAGATATGACGACGTCATACACCGATCGGTCTGTGCAGCACAGCTTCAAGGAGAACACACCTTGCATACTCTCTTAAATAGGTACTTACTTTGAATAAGTAATTATTTAATGCTAGAAAAGTATGTATATAGTATGAGTGTGTGAATGTAATCTGGATATACTACATTCCATGTTGTCATTATCATGTGACCTACCAGTGTCAGTTCCAGTGCCAGTCACAAATCCTCTCCCGTGGCCTCATGGGATAGTAAAGTGTCCATCGTATGTACACTTCAGAATCTCGCCAGTCATCTGGGTACTTTTCACCTACTGTTTTATGAGTACAGTGAATTCGGACAAACATCTTTTGTCCTACTGTTTTTCACATACTATAGTAGGGAAATATGCGATTTCATTTGCAGCCACCTTTTTTATTACACAAACACAATGAGGTCATGTGACAATGTAGCATAGATCCATCCATTTAAAAAGTTTAGCATTTCATTTTTCACTTTACAGTAGGCCTATATACTGTGCAGTAAGCAAGTATTCTATTCCAAACATCCTGCAGCCTGAGCATCATGTTTCTTTTCCCAGCATGCACCTCCTGCATAATCACTCCAGCAGCTGCTTCTTAATGCTGTGTTTGCACTGCTGTGCTCCAGCTGGCTTTCTAATAGTTATCCTCTGATAGCGTTACTCAGCCAAGTGGCATCATGATGAAACCTGTCAACACCGAAGTAAGCGTCTGCATATCAGCAGCCAAGCTTTAAACCACTCTCTTAATTCGAATAGCTCAATGGCTAAATAGGACGTGCCACTCTTTGACCACCAGAGGAAAAGGAAAAAAACAATAATGACGTTTAAACTTGTGAGAGTTGTCCACGCTTTTTTTTTTCTCTATTTAAACATAAGATGCATAGTTGCAAATTTGCAATACTTACAACACTTGCAAAAAGTTTTTAATGACACAATGTCATCTAAGACAATATAAATTTAAACAAATAACTTTTCCAAATGCATTTCCACATCACAGCTTTATAAAGTAGAACCAATGCATCTTGGTAAGGATATAAACACAGTAATTTGTGGGTTCAGAAATTGTGATTTTAATGAAACGTAACATGAATTGCAATATAACAATAGAAAAATTAATTCAGTTTTTTTTTAGCTTTTTGACTTTTCTTTCTATGAAAGCAATCAGCATGCTCACCGTGCAATTTAAGGGGTTGACAAGTTAAAGGAGTAGTTCACTTTTAAAAAAACTTTTGCTGATAATTTACTCACCCCCATGTCATCCAAGATGTCCACGTCTTTCTTCAGTCGAAAAAAAATTAAGGTTTTTGATGAAAACATTTCAGGATTTTCACCATATAATGGACTTCATTGGGAACCAAACGGTTCAAGGTCCAAATGACAGTTTCAGTGCAGCTTCAAAGGGCTTTAAACGACACCAGACGATGAATAAGGGTCTTATCTAGGACCCTTCGAGTCATGACTCGAAAAAAGATTTGTTCATTTTGATGAACGAGTTCGAACAGGAGAGTCATGAGCGCTCATCACAGAACAGAGCAAGGCGAGCATTTGTGCTTATAAAACTTAAACTTTGTTATTTATTTTTTAAATGACGATCGTTTCGCTAGATAAGACCCTTATTCATCGTCTGGAGTCGTTTAAAGCCCTTTGAAGCTGCACTGAAACTGTCTTTTGGACCTTGAACCGTTTGGTTCCCAATGAAGTCCATTATATGGAGAAAATCCTGGAATGTTTTCATCAAAAACCTTAATTTCTTTTCGACTGAAGAAAGAAAGACGTGGACATCTTGGATGACATGGGGGTGAGTAAATTATCAGCAAAAGTTTTTTTTTAAAGTGAACTACTCCTTTAAAGTTAAACATGGCAATATACAAATTACTATTAAAATTTGGGTGAGCTTTCATGCAGCATGATAAAAAAAATGTTTTACTAAAGTAACCAAAAATTCACAACCAGTCTTACATCTAATTTCCAAATGAAACAGAATATTACATAAGAAAAAGTATAGGGCAGACCTTGATTTTATCCACTGGGAATTGATTAAATGGTGACAAAATGTTGTTGTTTTTTAATGCACCATGAAAATGTATTTTAAAAATGAAATGGTTGAATAAAATTTGGTGCTGATTTGATATTTGCAAAAATCCATATGAATGTAAAATCAAAATGTGGTGCACTTCAAGATGGCAAGTGGTGCATCTGCCAAATGCATAAATGTAAATGCATTTGGACAAGCAAAACATGCCTTCAAAGCTGTAGGGCATAAATCATTGGTAGAGGAACTAGACTCTTATTTTTTGGCTACTATGAGGCTGTGGTAGAGGGGCTTCACAATAATGTGCAGGTAGAGCGAGCTGTCAATGAGGTACTCGGATGCTCTACGCTGCAGGTCTGCTTCCAACAGAAAGTCTCCCGCCTCCTCCGTGCTCTGGTGGAAGTTGTAGACATGACGGACCACCACCTTCCCCTGCTTGCGGGCCGATACAATGACAGTCTTCTGAAAGCTGACGCCAGCAAAGTCCGGGCTGGAGGTGGCAGGAGTGACGATGATCCGCGGACGCCCTCCGTCGGTACGAGTGGGCTGCAAGGACCCCTGCTCCGGGTAAGCGGATCGCACGCTCAGAGGAAGCCAGCGCGGAGAGAAAAGAGCGTTCCACGTCACGCGTTTGCTGGCGTCGTAACCGCTCGGCCCGAGTTGAGTCTGAAAGCTGAAGCTGCGGTCGTCTCGCGTAGGGTTGTTGATCACCCACGGGGAGCCCCATGCCGGCGACAGGTAGTTACGTGGCGTGAAGAGGCTGCAGTTAACGTCGAAGTACTTCGCGAGCTGGACGGGTGAGGCTGAGTGGAACTGGAAGGCCAGGAAGAGCAGATCGCGTACAGATTCGTAATATTTCAACATCAGAGATGACTTCTTCTGCAGGTGGAACAAATGTTGAGGTGATATCATGGAGTAACGTATCGCTTTGAGTGCGTTCTCGGCCGTCTCGTCTGAAGGCTGGTTCTGGTTGATCCAGGCTTCCAGAGCTTCGTACAGCTCCAGTTCGCTCTGCAGAACCAGGTCTGAGCGCTGCAGCAAAGACAGCATCAGTTCTGGGCTCACTGAGCTCCACTCGACGCTCTGGAGAACCGATGACAGGTTCCAGGACAGGTACTGCAGGCAGCTGTTCTGCAGGTTCACGTCCCCGATCTGTGTGGCGTATTGGTACCAGGCCACCACGTGACCTGTGGGCGAGTCGCTGGACAGGTGCTGGGTCATGTATTGGGTGAGGCCCTGTTGGAGGTCCCACACATGATACTTGCTGGCGAGTTTGTGTAAAGGAATGGCCTGGTTCAGACGCACTGTGATGTCACCGCAGTACAAGTATCTGCAGGGAAAGAGGTCAGGCTGTAAAAAAAATTCAACCTTCCTATTGATGTTTTACCTGAGATAACTCTCATTACCCTGAAACTTTACCCCCAAAACCTGTGCAGAATGATAATAACGTAACACAACTGAAGGGTGCACTAAAAGTATTTTTCTCTGTTCTTCATCTTCTCATTTTAAGAAACCCCACACCTGACATGCAATATTTTTTTCCATCAAGAGGTGCATACATTTTTTGTCAAGATCTTGTATTGCCAATGTAAGAGTCCAGCACTCTGTAAAGTCTCCTCCAGCACATCCCAAAGACTTTTAGTGAATTTAAGGTCTGGACTCAGAGGAGCCAATTCATGTGTGAAAATGATTCTTCATGCTTCCTCCCAACCATTATTACACAATTTGAGCCTGATGAATCATTGTCATCCTGGAATTTGCAGCCCATCTCATGAAAGTGCGTATATATTCAACGAATGTTATTTCTCTTGCCATTTATACACCAAAAAAAGTTTTTGCTTGCATATGATTCACACTTTTTGGCATGTAATACAACCCTAATACGAACCAAGGGGTTTTCAGTCTGTAGCATATGCACACACAAAAAAAACATTTTTGGCGTATAAATGGCACGAGAAATAACATTTGTGGTATAGATACGCACTTTCATGAGATTGTGTTGGAATATGGCCATGATGCGTCTTCCTACATGGTTGTTTAAGAAAATAAAAATCCATCAATTAGGGTTGGAAGAACTGATGCCAAACATATAACATGTTAAAAACATAAAAATCACTGCAATACTGATTCAATCATTGACTCTTAAGCATTTGCCTATCCAAACAGTGACTTTTTTTTTTTTTTTTGGTCGGTCAGTGTATAATGCGCATAATTTATTTAAAGCGAGGGAACAAATTGATAAAGCTTGCTGATGTAAGTTGTGGGAACAAATTGTTAATTCATGGGCACTACATATTTTTTCCTGCATGTCATGTGCGGGGCTCCATACATTTATCTGACATAATGTGAGGCCTAGATGTAGGTAAAACCTGGAAAAATTTATGATATTTCACCATGTGTGTCCTTTTGACTGTCCCTCTAAAATGTGTACATTGGTTGCATTAGTTTTATCTCTGATTTTGTCATAAAATTCAGTACTTTAGTAGGCTATACATATCAATGTATGTAATACCAATGCATCTTGGTAAATATCTGACCCCAGGAAGCTTTGTGAAAAGTAATGTTTAAATACTTGATTTAAGTTTCCCTCCAAATGCGATTAGTGGAAAATCTATAAAGATTTTTTTTTTTTTAAAGTTTAAAAAAAACACACATAGAACAAAAAAAAACAATAGAACATATAAATCAAATTAAATTACTTTGTTGAAAATCCACAATATAAAATAAAAGAAAAAACAATTTAAGATATATAAAAAATTATTAAACAATATACAATTAAACAAACAGAAAGCAATAAATATATATATATATATATATATATATTATATATATATATATATATATATATATATATATATATATATATATAATAGTTTTATTGAGAATCTACAATATAAAAAAGAAAAGAAATAGAAAATAGAAAATACATAAAATAAAATAATACACAAAATGTGGCACCTTGCCTATTACTAGATGAAACATTTGTATTCCTTTTAAATTTTTATTCCTTAAATATTTTGTACCCGTACTCCACAGTACAAATCAACAAGAAAAAGTGAATCTAAAAAAATAGAGCATTACGAGAGAAATACATTACTATCTAGTCTACCAAAGTCAACTAAAAGGCAAACGCATTACATCATAGACTTTTTCCCAGAAACCCCAGTTGCTCCCAGTTAGTGGACTGTTATGGCCTATTGATTATAGATTTAGGCTTGTAACTAAAAGGTTATATATAGGTTCAAGGGTAAAGCATGGGCAGTCACCTCAACCACGTGTTGCTCCAATAGAATTGTAAATCACTTTGTATATAAATGCTAAATGGCCAATTAATTGAATCACTCACCTAATGAACTTATCAAAGACAGCTGCACAGTCTGGCGTCTCTCTGATGACCATCGCAGTGGAGTTACGGGTCTGTAGGAGCTCTTCAAACACGTCGCTCTGTAGGGTCAACACCAGCGAGTGGACCTGGATCACCTTCACCTCGTCCGTGTTCAAGGTCTGAACGCGCAGGCTCACATCACTGCCGTTTCCCTGGGTCAGCAGGGCCTCCATGCGCTGCACCAGCACCATTGAATGGTTCAGTGTGGTAGCACTGTTCTCCAACACCACATCTGTCTTCAACGCTGCTGAAGGACAGAAATGGGACAATTGTGAGTCGATTGAGGCAACGAAAGAGGCAGCGTAAAGTGTGTTCAGAAGAGTTACAAACCATTTTTGCGCATTCAAAACCAGAACAATGCATATTATGAGGGGTTTAGATGTTCTTGCATGCTTTTGTACTCCATGTTTCATCAGTTTTTGAATAATATATGAATAAACACTAGCTCTCTTCGATTTACAATTGTAGCCATTTTCTTCTTGTGTGTCATTTATGTAGTTGGAACTGGTGTGATGCATTTAAAACACATCCCAGAAATTGGTTTTCCATCCACCTCTATTTGGCACTAAACTGTCAATTTTCCTCCTTTCAGAAAATAATTAGTCATATAAAATTAAGTATGAGAGCAATTATATTGCATTTCAGCTTGCAAAGGCACTTTTGGTGTCAAAGAGCCTAAGAAATGGAGGGAAAACATGCAAGCCTGAATACAAAATCACAAGCAAGACCTTGTTAATGAAGGGCTTTGATGCTGCTTGCTGCTCTTGAAGTCATGTGACACATTCACTCGTGCCTGACACTTTGATCAGTTCAGTCGTTTAAAATTTTCTGCATTTCCTGTAAAGATGGTGACTTCTCTTATAACTGCAACTGAACTGTGCAACATTGTGTCTGCACATATAAAGAAAGATTTTACTTTTTGTGTTAAATATGAAAAACATGGTCAGTACAAGACAGTAAAAAGTACAAATTGTCATAAAGTATCTTCGATATGAAAAATACATGGCTATTACAGGGACTACTAAAAAAAATCTATGATCTTACCTCCTACACACAGTGCAACACAAAGGTTGACCAGGCAGAACACGGCAGGAACGCTTCGTCCGGAGTTCACCATGTCTCGTCCTGTATTTAATGTCGTCCTTCTTTCTTCTGGATGCCTTTTTTTCAGCCCAATCTCTCTTTCAGTATGTGCTGCCAGGCTCCCTGTCCCACACTCTTTATGTAGGACGTTGGCACATCGCTGAGCATCTCTCAGCCTCATGAAGCCCATTGATTGGTGGAACCCCGGCTGGGCCGTTGCCATGACGACCGCTTTGATTGTGAGTTTCTCCTCTTTCGATGTTACATGACATCGATCTGTGGCACTGGGCCGCGTGTTTGGACTGAAGTGGGCGTCTGGAGTGGGATGCGGTCTACACATGGGGGCTACTACTATTAGCTCAAATAAAGGAATATACTAGAAGATGAATATTATTGCAATTGTTCACAATGTTGGATTGGACAGAGGAATCAATTTAGTAATATCTAAAAACAAAAATGCATTCACAAATCACTGATTGGGTGGCTAAGCACCCATTCTATGCTATTTAATAAATAATACAATTAAAATCGAAAGAGAAAGCATGATAAAGGAATAAAACCACATAAAAACAACATTCAATATTTTGTAACAAACTAAAATGTTGTTGTTTTATAATAAAAGAAAATTCAACACAAATTCCCACCATAATGCCATGGGTTGTTTAGGTGTTAATTACTGGCCGACGTAAAAAATAAAATAAAAAAACACATCCAGTTCTTTAAAGTAAACCTATAGTATTCATGCACACCCGCGACAATGCACGTGTTGTAATATGGGAATAATATGTTCAGCTAGAGGAGTTGTGCAGATAATCCGAGCATCTTAATTCTGTAGCTGGAGTTTGTAGAGAAGCTTTGAAGGCAGGCCATAATAAAAAGCGTTACAGTTATCAATACGGGAAGTGACTAAAGCATAAACAAGAATCGCAGTTACCGAGAGAGCTGGACAAGTTTGATTATTATTACGCATGTGGAAATATGCAGAGCGCATGACACTGTTTATATGTGCTTCGCCTCTCGAATGATAAAGTACTGACACCCAAACTTATAACCTGTTTAGAAACAGACACTCTAAAATTATTAATATTCACAGAGGAACATTTAGATTTGGCCAGATTGGTTTTTGACCATCAAGAAGAATTTCAGTTTTGCTGCTGTTAAGTTTAAGAAAAACTCTTTAATATCAGCTGAACAATCTGAGAGGAAAGATGGAGGAAAGGTAGATGTAGGTTTGGAGGAACGGTAAAGTTGGGTCTCATCGGCGTAGCAGCGGAACTGAGCACTACATTTCCAGAAAAATATTACCAACGGGTAAAGGATAAATAATAAATAAAAGAGGACCCAAAACTGAGCCCTGCAGAACACCTGTATTGACATATGAACTGCTTCAGCTGTATAAACAGAGTATAACCCATACAATAAGATCAAAACCCAGTCAAAGGGGGTAAAAATGATTTATATAGACTCCAATCTAACAGAATGCTGTGGGCCGAGTACACTATGATATGGATAGAATCCAGATTGAAATTGCTTATACAAACTATTATCAGAAAGATGATCCCGGATCTGGGCTGCAACAATCCATTCCAGTATTTTAGAAAGAAACGGTGATTTGAAATGGGGTGAAAATGAGCCTCCAGTTTCTTAAGTATATGAGTTATCACAGCAGTTTTGAGTGAAGACAATGCCAGAAACAAGCGACGAGTGTATCAGTAATTAAAGAATAGAAGGTAAGCAGGCTTTAACCAAGTACATTGGAATAGGATCCAACTGACAAGTGGTAGATTTATATTTTTGAATAATATAGACTACTTCCTCTGTGCTTGAAAGTTTCAATGTGGAAAGAGTAGAAATTATAGCCTGGCTCCGCCCTCCTACGCACTTCCGCTCAATTTCATTTTCCTTCAGTACTACGTCTGGGATTGTGCTGTAGACTTTGGTTTCCAGAAATCAATTTTTTGTAGGACCAATCAGCGAACAGAGGGAGTGGCTGAGAACGATGACGTTGATGTCGACTCGTGCGTTATTTTGAGTTGTAGTTCAAAATAAGAAAGATGCGAGCGAAGCCATTCGGTCCGTTGTGGCAACGCTGCCGAATATCAAGAAGTTAAAGCCGGAGCAAGAACAATCTTTGCTTAGTTTTGTGTTTATGGCCATCCTCCCACGGGGTTCGGGAAAAGACTGGTTATGGCAGATAGAGTGACTCTGGGCAGATCCAATAGTTTTAGACTTCAATTGAATACCCGCCTACAAGGAAGTTAACGCTTGGCAATGGAGCGATGCCAGACTCTCTGTACAAATGAAATGTACGAGTCTGGTAGAACCAGGCTATAGAAATTAGAGGTTGATCAGAACAAAATGCCAGATAAGCCTTCATCACCAGGGTCATTCTGAGTATTAAGAGAACAGATGCATATGAAATCACTGTACATACCGTAATATAAAAGTGTCAACATTTTATTTTTGCCATTTATACAGTCCTGCTACATCCACTTGTAAATATTTCACAGCAAAATTCATCAATATGGCATTGTTGACCAGCAGAGGTAGCAAAAATGTATAGAATAACGAAATATACATAGAGATATGATAGAACACTATACAATACAAAGAGTATCATGTGGGGGTCTCTCTCCTGGCCCTGTCCTGCTCATGTTTGTCTCTCTGCTGCTGCTTCATCTGTCTGTACAGCTGCACCGCTCTCTCCCGCTCCTCCTCCATCATCCTCTTCCTCGCCATAGAGGGTTTGGCTACCGACACAGGACTGTGTCCCAGGAGGGAGTTCAGGAGAAGACCTTTGGGTGCCCCCTTGAGGTCAAATCACGATGGCAATTATGAATTATGAACAAAATGCATTTTAATTAGCATCTCTAAAGGGAGAAATCTTACCTGGGGTTTGACTGTGGCTTTCCTTGGTTTAACACTCAGTAATGGAGGCGCCATGGCAACCTCTCCAAACGGTACCTCATCTAAGAGGAAGAGTAATGATGCTCAGGGTACATTTGGACATTTGATGAGAATGCTGAATTTATGTTTATAATATATACACACCTTTAAACATCTCCTCCTCTTCACGCTCCTCTTGCTGGTTTAACTTCTTCCTCTGCTGCCGAAGTTTCTCTTTATTGAGCCTAAAATAAAGCTAAATAAAATTGAACACACTATGGCGTATTTGAAATTACTATAATCTTTATTTATAGAGAAACCTTGCAACAAGCAAGTCAAGGGTGTGTTTTGGATGAACATTTAATGATTTGTTGTCAGATTGATTGAATTGGCAAGCTTAATCAATTAAATGAGCAACAACAATTAATTAACTAAATAAACACCATGATCACATAAATAACATGGTGAAAATAAAAATGATATAGGAGGGGAAATTACATTTCCATGTTTTTGCGTTTCCCTGAGAAACAAGCTCTGCTTGTTTGCAAGTAAATGCAAAATATCCTTTATTAATAGTTAATCTGCATTATAATTCATATGTGCAGATTCTGTAATTGGTCGTGTTATTTTTAACGTTCCTACTTTGCATTTGAGTGTTAATCAGTAATGCATGTCAAACTAACCAATTCTTTTTAGTAGATTTCTTTTCCCCCGTCTTCTCTTCTTCTTTTAGCTCGATCTCCGGCTGTCGCTCTAGTTGGTTGTTCGTGAGGAAGAGGACATGCTCAGTCTCTTGGGTCATGCGGTTGATGTAAGCTTTCTCTGACTCCTGTCGTCCTCTGCGGAAGTGTGGGACAGGAATATCTCCTGAGAGCAGCTTTGGCTTAGAAGCTGAAACAAGAGATATATATGAACACACAGCAAGACGTCCCTTCCTCTGCTGCCCTTGCCACTGGCCGTCTCCTCGGGCAATATTTGTGGGTCACTAGCTTGTCTGCTGACAGAACCCAGACAGCAGAGGGGTGATGGGCAAATTGATCAACCAATGGGCAAATTGCATGTGATTGTTTTAAAATAATTCTAATCTTGCATTATGGGTAACAACTATGTGCAGTGACAAAAAATGATATTGCGTGTTTGAAAGTTCAGTGTGAGATTATTTGAAACCACTGCTTCAAAAAAACACTATTGGCCCTCTAGGCACACTGACTGACAATAATTGATATTGACATATTATCAATAACATCATACAGATCTGTAAGCTTCTAATGAATGATGTCATATATTCATTTGAAAGAATGTCATGTTTTAAGAGCTTACATTAAGACCAGTGACAGATTTAACCCAACCCCTGACAGATTTAATGTTTTAAGCAGCTGGTATTCAAGTTATATGATAACATGTAATTATGAGTAATGAAATTTAAATCTAACATTAAAATGGCTATACAAACAGAAGTTAGGCCCAATATTTTTTTTGATAAGTGATCTACATTTATATTAAGAAGTTACAGTCTTATTCTGAATTATTCAAAATCACTTTTATAAATAATCTACAGTAAGTAATTATATGGGTCTGCTTTTTGTGTAGTTCAAGCTGCGGCATTTACCACCCTTCCATTATAATTTATTTGAAAATTGTGTAAGATATATAGGCAGTACCTTTTGCCCTTTTCTTTGAGCCTTGTTTCATCATCTCTTTACTCTTCATGATTTCACGCAAACGATGAGGAATCTGCTGGAGGTGATCGTCTGATGCAGGGTCGCATGTTTATTTGACTTCTTTGCACTAATAAAAGACAAGAAACTTAGATTAGATATATCAACACCAATCAAATGAGTAAATTTGTATCTTACAAAATCATTTTTGAAGGAACACAATGGGGCTATTAAAAAGACAAAGGAACAAAATAGTTTTCGATAATAATGCTTGGTCATTGAGATCTGATTAAAAGCAACAAAAAATGTGTTTAAGAAATACCTACAATTGGTATTTAAATCATTTAGAATTAATATGAATATAATTTCAGAACTATGCTTATATACAAGGGTCCCACAACCCAAATACATTTCTTTTAGCCATTCATATTAAGGAATACACAGTATGAAGGTGACATTTTCAAGTTTTGGACACTGTAATAATAAATCCTGAAAGATGCAGTTACCCAGTTATAACAGAATTAATTACGCTATGTACTGGGAAATGTCTTCACCATTTTCTGTCAATCCATATGATATTTATGCTTTAAATTAAGCAATATTTCTACAGTCTACTTGTCAATTTTGGTTATGTTTACCAGTTGAAATGAATATCCAGACATAGCCACAAATCTCTCTGAAACGCCGTTACATCTTATTTACCTGAAATGCTTCTCATTCTTCTGTTGTTTGAGTTGTTTATCTGGTTTCATTGTGTATTTTTATGTTTAACCCAGTTGACTGTAAACTCGTGTGGTGTGTTCTTCCCTTCCTACTGCTCGTCTTCCTCTGCGCTGCGGAGATCAGCGGCACATCAGCGGCACATCAGCGCGTTACTGCCACTCACTGGACGATGTGTGAACTACTCACTCCGATCCTGAGGGTTCTGACTCTGAGGTAAATCATATTTGAAATTTAGTCAGTCAAAAACAATTTTTTTGCAGGGATTTTTACCATTCATTATACCATTACTAACTACCAAAGTAAATATCTAAAGTTCATGAACGTATTTCCCTTCTGAATCAAGTCGTAGGCTAATAGCCTAACTTTAATGTTGTTGGGGGGAAACTAATACTGTAAGTTAGTTCCATACTGTTCCTAGCAAAATCCAGCATAAAGTCATGTAGTGTGAGCCTGCTTTGGGATTACAAAGCTTTGGAATAATACAATGATATATTTAAGTGATGTGATCTGGGAAAAAATGGCCTAAATGTAGGGTGACCATATTTTGTCCTGAAAAAACAGGACACTCGGCCCGGCAAACAGATAGGCCTACTCTACTCGAAGATTACTCAAAGAAACCTTATTAATTTCAATACATTTAAAGTAGGTTATGCCTACTCTGTATGGATAGAAATTTGTTATATTGTTATATGAAAACAGGACATGTCCTGGGAAAACAGGACAGTTGGTCACCCTACTTTATCCTGATGTTTTCACCTTAACCCAGGCTTGTACCTTCAGCTTCTAAGTTTAACCTCCTGAGACCCGAGCGTTTGCCTGGTGTGCATTTTATAATTGTTCTTGCTATTTGGGATAAGTAGGACCTTTATAAATATAATAACTAAATTTTGTTTTTGTACAGGAAGTAGTTTTTGCAGAAAATGATGTCCTCATGTGAGGACAGTGGGTCTATAATTTACCATATGATGTCCTCATGTGAGGACACAGTACTAGCAATCAAGAAAAAAACTTAAATGGTTGTAATTCAAGAATGCTTTGGAATATAGACATATGGTTGGTCTTGTTTTTAAGAAGACATTTGCCAGATTATTGTAGAAGTGAAATGAATTATGAAAGTGAAACAGAAAAAAGTTAAATAAGTTTGAGTTTATGAAAATATAGAATGTAAAAATATAATGATTTATATTTTATGTAAAATATATATATATTATAAAATATATTTTACTCTAAAACTGCTAGAAAATTAAAGCCAAAAATCTAAACAAGTTGTGTTCCAAATTGTAGGTTGATATCTCAAAAAATGAGCTTTCAGTAAGATTTTATTTGGGCGTAGTACCAAACCTTTTCACTAGATGGACAGCCAGCTTCCTTCAGTAGACCATATAAGGGCGCCTCTATTTTCATATTTTTTGAGTGATCTGAACCATGTCTTTCCATGATTTCATACAATTTATTAAGTATACATCCTATTCAGAAATAGTATGGGTGTTATGGCAGTATTTGATTTGATTTCAACCTCTAATAAACATAAAAAGAGCACATCACAAATGTGCTCTTTTTGCCGCATCACAAATCGAGAATTCATAATATTTTTCTTTATATTCTAAAAATGTTCAGACCTTTTTCCTCATAACATTTATCTTTTGAACTCTTGGCATGAAAACAAACTGAGGTTTCTACCAATCTTTCATGATTATTTATGTTTTTTTCTATTTCAAAATAAAGGCCTAATGAATATGAAATATTCTTGTTGCAAATTGATAAATTACTGCTCTTCTGTAATTTATTTTAAAAAACAGCCACCAAAAAGCTTTCAAATGATATATAGTTTGCCAATATTACTTTAGGTTTTTACTAAGATATTATTGTTCTAAATATATAAGGGCAAACGTCCCAGGTGGGACGGTGACAGTGAAGGGGATAACGTAATATAGTCCCAATGTCCTCAAACGAGTACTTCACATTTACTGATGTCCTAGAGTGCTACTATTACTAAAATATGTCAAATTTTAATCCCATATGATGATAGAGACAGTATTGTACATAAATAAATTTGTTTCATTCATATAATTTGAATAGCCTAGATTTTTTTCCTGGGTCATTTTTCTTTCGGGAACTGGTGTAGAAGTGTTAAGGGTTAGAAGGGTTAGGTTTAGGGTCATTTTCTTCTCACTGACATTGGTGTAATGTTGTGATATCACAACAAAATGGTGTGGGCAGTGCCCCTAAATGTGGCCAACATGTCTAAGATTTACAAATTTGATTATCATTGTGTCAAGAGGCAAAAATGTAATGTCCTCATATGAGGACGCAGGGTCTCAGGAGGTTAAATATAGCCTAAGGGTAGTAAATAAGCAAATATATGACTCTGTAATTGTAAATACCAATTAAACAAAGTTTTTTTCAGGCAATGTTATATGAAGAAAAATAAAAAAATCACCACAAAATTGGTTTAATAAACCGGATTCCACGTTTACCTTTACATTAGTTTTATTTTCCAAAGATTCAAAACTCAGGCTCATTTTAACAGCCTCTCAAAACCAGCTGACTAAACCTTTCCATAAACCGGGGACACCCGGATGACCCTCAGTCTCCACCTGAGGGAACAACACGCTCTTTGAGTCCAGAGAGCGGACAGACGGATTGTTGACACATTCAGAATGGCCTGACTCACCGTTTCCTGAGAAAGCTCCACTCCCAGGTACCCACAGTGACCTGCCAGCATAGCAGCCTCTTTGTGACCTGTTTACATGCTTATTCCACAAATATACTGTATTTTTATACTGTAGTTAAAAATGCATAACACTGATTTCTTGGATTTTTTTCAGTGCTGAACTGGCTGTCGTTCAGAAAAGGTCACGTCTTTGTGGTCAGGTTGTGCTGAGAAGAAACAAACGCTTTAATAACACCTGAATAGACCTAAATAAGGATTATCCTATGCTCTCTTCAAAATAATTTATGACATAATTCTGGGGCACATTCCAGGAGAGGTCACCCATCTCGTTGGGAAGCACCGGTGAGGAAGAGGACACAAACACCATAAGGGATCATCCAGTTTCACCCATGCTAATCCAAGTTTGGCATGGGTTTTTACGACTGGCGGAGCACTTGTGAGAGTGATATGTCTGGGTGGTGGTGTATTTAGACATACTGGTGTATGGTATGGTTTTAAACATTAGATCAGAGCTCATTCAGAACGCATATTATGTGACATTGTTATCCAGACCTGCTGTAGAAACCCTGAAAGAGAGGCGCTCACTACCCTGTGTCTGTGGGTGAAGAGCTAATGTTTGTGCCAAAGAGAAAGATTCCTCCACAAAACTGAAGATTTTCTGAAATGGGCATCTGATGATTGTTTAAGAGGTCTATTAAAGGCACATTTCAAAACGAAAGGGAAAAAAAACTGGAGAAAGATTCTTCATGACATCGCCTGTCTCTTAATGTATTCTTAATCTCTATCCCTTTCAGACAGCATTGAGTCATGGACAGCAAGGTACTTGCACAGTGACCGTATGAGTCACTGTTAACAGTAAATCAAGAAAAAGGAAGTTTTGTCTAAAAAAATACATGTGGACATTCCACTTGACTGAACAATCTTAGCTCAAACAAAAACTGTTGGATATTTACTGCCAGCTCGGCGTCTCCACTGGGAATCACAGAAGTGCTCTGGAAATTAACCTTTAGGATCAAGAGGATAGAATCTAGCATGAGTAGACGTTTAGTCACACACAGAAAATACATCAGTCCACATTTTCCAGTTTTTAGACATAAGAAAGGAAAATATGTTTTCTATAGAGTTTCTAGAGAAGAGTTTCTATAGATATTGCAACAAGTATACAAACATGAAACAAATCAAATTATTTTGCAGTTTAGACTGAGGCCTCTAGCGGTGCAGATTTTGCTCACTTCACCTTTAACTTCTGAAGGACCTCATGTCCATTCTGAATTTAGATATCCACAGGAATGCTTTAACCGAGTCAGTTTTGCTTGCTGCGCAAATACTAAATAAACCCCAATGCCAGCAGCTATACATTTAAATAGATTCCTTATCACTGGCAGTAGCTTCCTTTCATAAAATGATTTTATTTCTAAAATAATCTTGAGCTAATATTTACAGATTCTAAAGGCGGCACTTGTGGTGAATGAGAGCACAACATGAGCCTTAGCTCAGGATTAAGCCTCCAGATACCACACGGCTCCAAAACGGATGAAACTGGCCACTGACGCAAATCCTGAGAGACAGCGTGCAATCCAAGACATCACCGCATATTTCCCTCCTCCATTTTTTTTCTGTCTCTTTTAACACGACTTCTCAGAATTTAATGCAATGTGTCATTATGTTACAATACAGCTTCCTTAAATAGCGTCATCATGCAACTTTGTATGTGTATGGATACAGTGGCCCCAAAAAGTGGACACTAAAGACACAATTATGTCTTTGCATTATTACACAAAAATATCAAAACAAGGGGCTTTTTTTTTTCAAAATACTTTGCACAAAAGTATTTTTCAGTAGAAAAATGTCACAAAATTAAGTTTCAAACTATGAAGCAATGGAGATATGCATATGCAGATGTTCAAAATGAAGATAAAAAAATGGTTGTCAAACATTTTTATGTGAACTTAAGAGGGACTGACATAAAAGTATACACACACACACACAAAAAAAAAAGACCAGTTGGTTAAAAAAAAATGTTTGGACAAAAGGGAAAAAAGTTCTAACAAAAATAAATAAAAAGCTCTAGCGCCATTTGGTTTCATAATGTGTGTCTCATTCAGTAAAATTGAGAAATATTTAAGTGTGGCTTACCAGTAAGTGTCTAAAAGCGTCCAACTACTTTTTGGGGCCACTGTGCTGTTGATTTACATGTAATGTACACGTCTTTAAGGGGAAGTGATGATTACCAAACATAGGAGGCTGATATTGCCATTGATTGATCATCTTGCTATAAATGTAATACATTCACCACTCCATTATTCAGCATACTCAGAGGCACCAGGAAGGTTATTGGTAATAAATAGTTGTTGTCACTGTGTGAGGTCTTGGGGAAATGATACCTCTGTGTGTGTCCTCTCACATTTACATGCACTCATATTCACATTCCAGGTTTCATACAGACTGTGCAGAGGCCCTGGAGCCAGGATGTCTTGACCAGAGTCTCATGTCCACTGTCCAGTGTCCACTGTTCCTGTCTAGGATAGGCCAAAGCCAACCGCAGGGAGAGAGAAAAAAAATGTGTATCAGCAGAATGAAAAGAGATGCAATGAAAGTGGGAGGATTTACACAACATCACCAGAGTCACAGCAGAAATTACACACTTCACCCTCAAGTGTGTAATTTATGTGCTGCACCAAACAGAATTGTAAAAACAATGACAGTTTTGAAACAGTTTTCCCTGTCTGCCCCTCAGATTGCCTAGAAAATACCTGTGCCTTTGTATGATGTTAAGTGATGTTTAAAAGGGTACAAAACAGAGTCACTTGCTTGTTTGTGTTTTACCTCTTGGCAACCTTTATATACTCAAGGTTCCCATGATCTGTCATCAGCAGGAAGGGGTTTTGAGCTTCGTCCAGCCAGTGTTTTTTAATGCACCCTTCACGGTGAGCATTGCCCAATTCACCACCTCACAATTATGGTCTGTAGGAACTAAGAAAGTCTCTTAAAATGCAACAAGCGTAATTTGACCATGGTCACCAGGTCAGAAAGTACACTTCAGTCTGAAGCACCAATTTCCAAAATCAAATACCTGTTCAAACCTCAATAATCAGTATATGGGGTGTATGCCGACAGTGATGTGGACAGCCTAAATTCAGCCTAATAAGGGGATGTGCCAGAGTGAATTAGTAGTGGCACATTTCCATGACATAACTTAGAGGCTTTTTGTCTAACAGAATGCTTCCTTTAATGCCATCTAGATATTGCTTTAACCTCTGGGCTGCAGCCATGATTGCATGGCAAGTAATTCGTGTACAATTTTCTAGATACAATGGACTCCACTAACAAATCTTACCCAGCTTCCAACAAATTATAGGATTATTGGTAGTTGTCCATAACGTGATGCTACAGGAGTGGTTGGGATAGAGTAAGAAGTAAAATGTATTCAATGTAGAACAATCAGACTTATTGTCCTAAACTGTGCTTGCAGGGGTGGGAACATTTCTTGTTTAACTTGCCTTATTATCTAAATTATTTATTTAAAGTATACCCTGAGTTTCAAGTAATGTTCCAACCTGTCAATAACAATAATTAATTATAAACATAACTTGTATTTAAGAAAGTGATTATTTTAATTTTCAACCTATTCATTATTAATTTCATTCATTTTCACATAAACATTTTAATCACAATCTCACCAGCCACCTGTAGTTCAATCATACACCCCTAGAGGCTCATAAACCTCAGGTGGGCAAACCCTGACCTAGAAATTGGTTATCTATAATGAGCAGGGAGTCATTTTTATATGTGTATAGCTAAAATGACTCCGGAAATATTTTCATCCTTGTTCACTTGCTCACTAAACAGACAACTTTTCCATATAAAGTTTCTGCATTTCACACACGATTGCTCATGATCCTACGTCCTGTTATTGTACAACTCCAGACATGCAAGATGTCATGTAGGAATTTACAGAAAAAAAAGAGAGAGGTGGAAAAGACTACGGTCGGGATGTACTTCCTATTGGGACAACGGGAGAATGTGCGTGTGACCAGAGAATGCCACAGTTTAAGCAACTGACAGAAGTGAATTGCATCGTCAAAACTTACAAGCAGTTCAGTATAGAAACACTGAACAGACTTGCAGGTTCCAGCACCTGAACATAACAATCTAAATCACCCAGCTGCCAAAGCGAGAGAGTGCCACGGAACAATAACAAAACCGCAGTAGCTAAAGAGCTAAATCAGGACACACCACTAGACAAACAAATATACCACCAGCCCTACAAATTCGGTTAATCATGTTGTAATTGAAACCACAAAATAGCGACTTCAGCCCAAACTGTACCTATATATTTCAGTCAAACACCCATGATGTTGTAGAAAGTGAATATGGGTTGTACCAGACAGACTGCTGCATGACTCAGGGTTACACATACAAAACAAACATTAAGGCACAAGAATAAAACAAGTCAAATCTTTGCTCCACCCCCTCAACGTCTCCATAGATTGTTGGTGTGACACACAGTGAATCAGACATCCAGGTGCTCTTTAGATTGCCAGACATGCCACTTGGGGGTCAGGAGTGTGACAAAGTACCAAACTTTGTTATAGAGGCAGTGCCAGGACTGCTCCATCTGTCTGGCATGTGTCAAAACTGACAAGAACCAGTGGAGTCCCTGCAGAAAGACTCAAGCCAGAGTCAACAACCGGCCTGGAAGAACATGAAAGCTCCTACTTGAGCACTTTTGCAACAGACTGTAAATGTCATAAATACAGCCCTCGGAGATCTCAGTGCACAAACTCGTCTCTTAGAGTGCTGATTGCACAGAAGTTTCTGTTAAACACCATTTAACATTTCAGTGCCCAAGAAACACTGTGTTTGTTTACATGCACAACACACCCCATTTACGATATTAAAGACATCACCTTTTTTGACATCAAAATGTAAACACACGTGAGCACAAAATGAGTCGCCAGCCGAGCGTTAATGGTGTTTAAATGCAGTTGTGAAAACAGAGTCTTGGGCAAAAATCTAGATATGTTTTTTCTTAAACTCAGTTCTTCTATTAGGAAAGGAGCGTTTAAGGTATTTACATGATCGTACGCATTGTCTGATTATTAAGAATAATCAGTTTAAGTTTGTGCATGTAAACACACTCAGTTTAATGGTGTAATCCATACAATAGGCAACATAACACACATTTTTCACAGCCAACAGTCTTCATTCACAAGCAGTGAGCACATTTCTGTGTATATCGAGGAGGAAATAATTACATTTCTACATACACATTCAATTATAATTTAAATTTAAGACATACGAATGAACAATTTATACAGAAATTGGGAATTTGAGGCCCAATATAAATGGTGTGTCCTTCAGAAATCAAATGAACAGGATCTGAAATATTTGGTGTCCTCAGTGTGTGAACATGATAAAAATGTACTCTGTATTTTTTTTTCGATCTGTTTATTTATTACAAAGCTTCATACCTAAGGTAAGTGTTTATAGGTTATTTGAATGACCTTTGTCTATGTTTGTATGTTAGCATTAACTATTGTGTTACGGCGAGTAAAGGAGGAAATTATGAACTAACATCTTATGACTAATGAAGCCATCAGTCATGTGTGATGGCCAACCTGTTGATACTGAGTAGCATAGAGTCATCTCGTCCCATCATACAACCATTACACCACAATAACTGAATACATAAACATACTTCCTGCTTGATTCTACATTAGCATTATAAATATATCTTAACAAAAATAAAGCATCTTTCCACAACTATCTCTTGACACATATTTCCAGGACAAAAACCTAGTTTTGAGATATGCTGTAAATTATAAGCAAGATTGAAATGATATATTGAGAAAACGATACTGCTAATACTTGCAGATCAAAGAAGATGAGCTCCTCTTACATTGGACTGAGAAACGGAGAGGGTGAGAAGGAGAGATCGCATACATAAATACTTTATTCTGGCATAATGACTGCAAACACTGCCTTCTGTAAGTCTTTGTTCATGGACAGGCAGTTGAACTCTTCGGAAGGACAAAACGTTTTAGAGGCACATTGGAAATAGCAGTTCAAATGTTCTGGACCCAAGAGGACTAAGGTAGAGAATAACAGAAAATAGCGTCTTCCACTTTAGCAAGGTTATATGACAGTACATCCCTTATGTTCTTCCTCTTTTTGAATGACTGGAGTCCACTGAGTTAGTTCATCCTTCGAGGCCTCCTGCTTGAGTGCATCTATTAAACCCAAGCATGTGAAGTTCATGGTCTCTACAAACGTAGTGTTCTCCAAAAGACTTTTTCCTCATCTTTGACCTTTACGAGAGTTGTGTACATAAACAACAGAGAGACGACACAAGCATCGTCCTTTTCAGTTTCAGTTCCGCCCAGTGTTTGACCACTTAATAATTAACTGAATACCAATCTTGTTTGTCTTCAGTGTTTGACAGAGTACATAGAAAGCACCTTTGGTGTTGTGTTTGTGTACAATGTTCCTCTGGAAACAGTATCTTTTTTTGAACAGCAATGGGGTCAGTAGGGTCAGAATTCAGAGGTCGAAGTCCCAGTGCTCCTGGAGCTTTACGTAGCCACTCTTGTCTTTCAATCGCTCGTATAATGTGGTTTCACCTCATGTCCACTGGAGGGAGAGAAAGAAAACAAAACAGCTGTCAACAAGCAATAGCTTTTTTTGTTGAATCTGGTGCAGATTTAAAGTTATTTGACTGTGATTTTTTTCCTTAGTAAGACATGCGTTTTGTGTGACACATATCCACCACACAGTGATTTTAATGTGGGTTATCAGGCAGTCTGTGCACATTTAAGAAAGAAAGACCAATGTGAAAGACACAATCTTTGTGATCAAGTTCACCAAACCATCAATTCACACATTTTTATACAAAAACGGTCAAAATTAAGGCAAACACGCAAACTCTTTTCCAAAAACCTAGTGAGCTGCCTAGCTAGACAGCATTTGTAGGCATCATAGATACGCTGCTGAAATATGGCTGTTTCAAAAATTATGAAAATGGTTTCAAAAACCATATGACGCTTTCTTTGATCCTTCACAAAGCAAAGTACTTTTATTTAATTCACTGCTAAAGTGTTTTTAAAAATGGGCTATGCTAACAATATGATAAAATATTGGATTAAATTGGAGTCGAGTTTCTGCATAGTTGCTGATTTTGAAAGCTTTCCAAAAGAAGTCACTTCCATTTCAGTTACGATGTCGCCTTAGAAGGTAGCTCCCTAAGTAGGAAAAGACAGCAAGGCAGCTCACTTGGTTTTAGAACAGAGCTAAATTATATAGATGGTGAACACAATTTGATTTCATGAAATAAGTTGCATCAAACAGACAAACCCGTGACACATGCAGCAAAGCGAAAACAGCACAGTGCAAACATCTCTCTAGTTCAGTGTTGCGTGACTCTGATTGGACGTCTCTCTCTTTCTCCTGATTGGATCATGCCAATTATTGGTTGAGAAGTGGCAGCGGTTCTGCCTACAGCTGTCCTACCTGCAGGATATTTTGGTCCGCTGAGTGTAAGGAAATGTTTGCCTTTTATTGAATATCCTTGTTGATCTGTGCTGCCACTGCATGCTTTCTGTGTTTCCGTTTTTTACCGTTTTTAACTGTGAGTGGGCCTGGAAACACAAGTTTGGGGAAGAGTGCAAGCAGATGATGGACAGAGTTTGGTTGAGTAGTAAAAAAAAAAGAATGCAAGTGAAGAAAGAAAGAAAGAAAGAAAGAAAGAAAGAAAGAAAAGAAAGAAAGAAAGAAAGAAAGAAAGAAAGAAAGAAAGAAGAAGAAAGAAAGAAAGAAAGAAAGAAAGAAAGAAAGAATTTATGGCCTCGGGGAGGTGTAAAACAGACTGTAATTGCACTTCATAAATATTTGAGCCTTATGAGCTTCCAACACTTTTATCTCGGCACACGAAAGCAGAAACCTGTTGAACCTGAAGAAGAAACCTCAGACACACGTCTACGTGCTTCAGCATTCGCACACACCTGTTGCCTTTCTTATCCATTCAATTGCATCATTGGCCAGCACAGTAAAACACAAGCTCACGCAAACATTGACGCTTGGCAATAGCAGACTGACCAACAGGTGTGTTTGTCTGTGGTGACAGCACAATGCCACAGGCCACTGAGTGCACACTTCATCGCCAAATAGTCATTCAAATATCAGGCTAAACATTCTGTGTTTGTATGCATGACATGTATACCTGTGTCTGCTTCCACGTGCTCCGTCACATGATGCTGTGTCGTGCACACGCATTCCAGGTGATCCTCTAACCGGACAAGCACCTCCTTCAATTTCGCTTTCTTACGTGATGAAAACTCTACCTTCGCCACCTGGAAAAAGAGAGAAAAACCGGGTTATCATGTCAGCTCTGTATGTCAATTTTTTTACTTTGAAAAACTTAAAAAAAACATAATTATCAATGGTATTCAGATTTTATGTTTTAGCTGCACAGATTCTTAACTGACAGGGTACTACATGACCAGTTAGCTCAGCTAACACTGCCAAATGGCGGAAACAGTGGAAAAATATGTAGAACAATTCCTGGGCAATAAGCCCAAAACAGTTACATGTTCCATAGTTAATGCCCCACTGCAGCACACAGCCTTACACAGGGGTCGACTCGTGTCTTTCGTTGTGCTAATTTTAACGCTTAGCCTATATTACTTATCATTGTTCTGCTAATGCTTGGCTGTCTATATTCATGGGGTGGGTATATGTTTAGACCGGGGGTGTCCAATCCTGCTCCTGGAAGGCCACTGTCCTGCAAAGTTTAGCTCCAACCCCAATTAAAGACACCTAAACCAGCTAAGCAAGGTCTTACAAGGTATACTAGAAACTTCAAGGCCGGTGTGTTGAGGCAAGTTGGAGCTAAACTCAGTAGGACAGTGACCCTCCAGGAACGAGTTTGAACACCCCAGGTTTAGACCTATTCTGCTAGTTTTTTAATCAATGCTGGTCTAAAGTGGCGTTTACACAGAAAGTGTTTCTGCATTATTCCACTCCTCTGCTTTTCCATTTTACAAAACGTGGCACTCAAGTTAAAAGAAGTTCAGTTTCATTGCGTTTTTTCCCATTACACTGCCCACGCCTCTTTAAAAAATGTAAAAATCACGTTCTGTGTGAATTACCTCTAAGCTAATCTTTTTTAGTAGGGAATTCCACTTAATTTGGTAGAAGTTTGGTTTTATGGGTTGCTAAAGAGGTTCTGTAGTGCGGTAAGGAATGGTACTCCTCTCCTCTCTTGCTCCATCAGGAACGACCTAGGAAGAGTCCGAACTACCACAGTAATGCACATTAGTTCTGTTTATATAAACCCCAAACCAGGGTTCCTCAAATCCAACCCTAGAGGGCCACTGCCCTACAGAGTTTATCCCAAAACCAGATTAAACTGACCTGCATGTAGTATCTCTGAAGACCTTGAATAGATTGCTTAGGTGTCTATGATTAGGGTTAGATCTAAACTCTGCGGGGCGGTGGCACTCCAGGTCTGGATTTGAGGAACCCTGCCCTAAACGTTGCAATCTGGCTGACATATTCGTTTACATGCGCATTACATGTATTGTGAACCAGGCTTCAGCTCATACCCAGTTGGCGCATTCAGAACTGGAGAAAGCCACCACGATAATCTCATCAGAGCTACTGCAAGCTTATTTGCTGACATATCTAAAAAGAAAGCTGACAAGTATGTAAGAAGAGCTTTTTAGCAAAGAGATTCTTCAATGGCCAGTTTGTAAGAAGTGAGACATAAATGAATGAGACATAAATGTGTGCAGAACAGGACAGAGCATTTGCAACAGGTTGGCCAAGTATTCAAGTGCATTAATTTGTGTGCGTATTTTTCTGGCTTCAAACTCAATCACTAAATGCATAGCACTCCAAGTGCAAATAAAAACTCAGTCTACCGTGCAAGTGCAATTGGTTTAACATCATGGAACAAATGATGCAACACTTGAAAACTCTTACAAACCTATAGAGAAGCATACAGAACGTCAAAACGAAGATGGGGAGTGAGAGACAGTGAGACAGGCCAGTTTCGGTTGCTCTGTCCACCGGGTTACTGGTTTATGCCTCTTTCCCTCTGTCTGCTGCCCACCTCTCCCTCCTCTTGGACATTCTTGCGCTTGGTTATATTTACAGAGCCAAGTCTAAAACAGCCCGTGGCGTGCAAGAATGTTCTGCGACGGAGGATGATGGGTGAGACAGACACTGAGGGGCTTGAGAACCAGTCGGGGGGTTGGGTAAGGGGTTCAGGAAAGGGTCATAACAAGAAAAAAACAGTCCCCACATCATCCTTTGCTGCCCCCGCCCCAATATTTCCATTCAAATTCAATTTATCATTGCCTTTGCATCTCGGTTTGAAGTCCACAGTGACTATGCCTGAACTTCACACATGCGCTCGCCCACATACTCGAATGTGCTTTATAAAAAGCCCCAAGTTTCTCAGGAGGCCCTTACAAGCTCTATTTATAAACCACTGTGCTGTACGCCGCAATGAAAGCCCTGCGAAATCCCAGCGCAGCGCACTAATGGTGTGACATCTGATCCGGCCCCGGCTCCAGCAACCCCAACCCCCTTCTGACTCGATCCTGAGCTCTGTGAGGACTATTGTCCAGGGTCCGGATAATTGGCATTGGGATTTCCCCGCAAGAAAGGTCGATAAAGAAAGGGTGAGAGAAAGAACGGGCATCAGGAGAGGTGCATCATGGGTAATTAGCATGAGAACAAAGGGAAATGGACAACGTAGCCAGGGGACAGGCAGTTTTGCTGCACATCTGTCAGTGGGTAAATCTGACGACAAAACGCTGCGGATAAAGCGAAACCAAGAGCCGCGGAAAGAGCGGGGGTCCGATGGCAGGCAGTCGACTGGTGGGGCGACCCGAAAAGAAAGAGGGGTGTGGGGAGCAATCGTTCTTATTGAGTGAGTGACAAAGAAAGGCCTGAACAGGAACAAGGGATGCTGGGAGGGAGGGGGGGTAAGGGAAACTTTTATCTCATGACCTGCATGTCTAGAGTTACAGAAAGAGTGGGTGAAATCTCTGCTGTAAAACACACACACTGGCACTCAGACAATCACGAAGATAAGGAGAAAAGGTGATCTAATCTGTGCACTTCCTGTCATAGCCCTTTAAAACTGCCCCTAAACACCAGCAGAAAGGCAGAAAGTGAAAATATAGAAAAGAACACTATAGATGTGACGCCAATTACAGCCCACATGCAAACTATATTATTACATAAACACTGTTAACATTAGCTTACTGTAAATGTATCCCTCAAAACAGAGCTATGTTGTTCAGTTTTTTTGTTAGATACATCAACCTTTCCACTCTGATACAACAGGGTCTTTTGGAATATTCTGCTCTTTTCATTTTCTATATTAATACCACGTTCATTCGAATTAGTACTATTTGTGTTTCCTCTGTGTTTGCGTCAGAGATGGGGCCCGTATCCTCACTAACCTGGGCCATTTGAGGCTCTTTAATACCCAAAATCAACACTCGGAAAACATCTCATGCTTCCACTGCCAGAATAAACCATGTATGATTTCCCTTCATACCAACCTCTGAAGGAGGGATCCAAATCCGGCTCATCCAAACACATAAACACTCACCTTTTGAACCACATCACATGCCGTATTCTTGCACTCACTTGCAAACATTCCAAATCAGGAATATCCTCACTTAGTCTCTTGATTAGGAAAGAACAGCGGTGTGCCGGATTTAGTAACTTTAGCAGTCTGATTAACCAGCGATGAAAATAAAATAAACAGCACTCATGCGCTCTCAGATGCCTATCTAGATATTCCTACTACAAGGAAACTATCACTGACTTTTTTTTATTGTTGATGGATAAGGATACGTTTTCCAATTTGCTCAGTTTGAGTTCAGGTATGCTGATTTAGAGATGGATTGATACGAAACCTCAAAACCTCCCAGAAAACCACATAAAGACGAAGAGACTAAAAGGACAATGAAATAACAAAACTTCTATCATCTTTAACTCACACTCAGGGGCGTAGCACAAGATCCCGGGCCCTATGCATAGGCAGTCCTTATGGGCCCCCCCCAAAAAAATGAAATCTTAAACATGCCCTTTTTGTTTTGTACATTAACAAAAAGCTCTATTCATAATAAAACACAAACAAAACTTATGTCACTAGTCATTTTTATCTGGAGAAAAAAAGGCAAAATGAAACAAATGCTATTGCTTACATGCTAAAGCTTCCTCAAATGTATGACTTATACTGAATAAAGGACTTGGTATACCTTTACCTCAGATTACATGTATAACCAAATTATCATCTGAAAATGTATGTTCTGCCAGAACATACATTTTCAGATGATAATTTGGTTATATGTAATCTGAGGTAAAGGCTAAATAAATAAACTGTACACTAATAATGCTGTTTGCATACAAAACTTCATTATAATAGAACATTTGAAACATGTTTAATTTTAAATTAATAGGCTATAATATCTAATATTATCAATAATAGGCTAATCAGTGTCACTCATATGTAGCTTGGTATCTCTAGCTACAGTGAAACTTGAAAACTTGAAAAATTAAAAAATTTCTGCTCTTTCATTGGATTGTCTCAGTTCATTTTTAGCACTAACGATCGCGGAGATATTCAAGCAGTTTAGCACTATAAATTTCGTGTTCTGGTTTGTGCTCACCTTTCTTTGAAAATAAGTCAGTAACCAATTGTTTCCCCACATTTTGTTTTCTTTCCTTCTCCTGTCTTTCCTTTCTTTTTTGGTGGCCTGATTTAGCTTTCTTTGAGAAAGATATTTCTACAGCGCTCAACGAGATGCAGTACAAAATGCGTGCAGATGGACTAAACCAATTGGCGCATTAGCAAGGGGTGGGACCATAGACCGTCAATCAATCAATCAACCAAGTTATTCAGTTAATACACTAACTTTATATTTCATCTGACATTCATTATGAAGTTTAATTAGGAAATGAAAATATCAAGGTAAAATAAAATATATTCCAGACTTTTCAAGGGCCCTCTCTCCACTTGGGGCCCTGGTAATCAGTACTGGTTTTACCCCCAGTCCGACGCCCCTGCTCACACTCATGTCATTTAAAATTTGCATCAGAATTGATTTCCTGACCTAAAATCAGCATAAAACAGTCATAATATTGTTTTTAACTACCATTTTTATCACCCACTATGTTTGCTACTGTATCTTAAAATATAGAATTCAGCGACAAAACAATTGGAAAAATTAAGTAATTTGTTGCTTGCCAATTTGAGGCAAGATTGAGCATAGATCAACTTCATGCAAATGAGCAGCGATGTGATGTGGCAACTGTGGCGACAGTGCATGAACTTTAAAAGTTTGATTTCAGTGGGACTAAAACAATATTTTGTTGTTTAAAAAATATCCTTCTAGGGACACTGAAATTGTGTCCGTACTTTTTTGAACTTATAGTACATACATACTAGTCTACAACATCAATCCTGTTTTTCAGGATATGTCCCTTCCAGCTTTCTGGTTTGTGTTAGCCGATGATTAAATGTGGCCTTTCTCTCACACTGCAGGTCTGATGAGTATGGAAGCTTGTTTCCGCCACAGAATAAAACATTTTCAAATATAATTGCAACTTTTTATCCCAGAATTGCGAGATATGTCGTAACTGCGTGTTATGAAGTGAGAATTGCGAGATATAAACTCACAATTGCAAGAAATACTTTTTTCAAATTGCAATTCTGACTTTTTTTCTCGCAATTGCGAGTTTATATCTCGCAATTCTGACATATTTTCTCAAAAATTTTGTGATATAAAGTCTAATTCGAAGGAAAAAAGACTTTTTTTTGTTTTTTTAACACGCAATTGCGACTTTATATTACGTAATTTTGACTTTATATCTCCCAATTGCGTATTGTAAAGCCAAAATTGTGAGATATAAGCGTTAACTTCTGAGAAAAAAAAAGTCAGAATTGTGAGTTTATTTCTCGTTTATATCTCACAGTTCTGACTTTATAACACGCAATTCTGATTTTATAACTTGCAATTGCGACTTTATAGATGTAAACTCGCAATTGTGAGAGAAAAAAAGTCAGAATTGTGAGATAAAAAGTCGCAATTATCTTTTTTATTTTTTATTCAGTCTCCTCACTATAAAATGAGGTTTATTATTCTATCTGGGCTCCAGCTCCTCTCCCTCACCCACTCCACTGCAGCACCTGTTGTAGTAATATGTGATGATATGTGTGTGTGTGTGTGTGTGTGTGTGTGTGTGTGTGTGTGTGTGTGTGTGTGTGTGTGTGTGTGTGTGTGTGTGTGTTTGTGTGTGTGTGTGTGTGTGTGTGTGTGTGTGTGTGTGTGTGTGTGTGTGTGTGTGTGTGTGTGTGTGTGTGTGTGTGTGTGTGTGTGTGTGTGTCCAAGGCTAATAGACACAAACTGCAACACAGTCGTTCTGGGAAAATAATTAGTAGCGTAACACCAGGACTGTAGCAAGAGAGAGAGGAGGGGAAATGAGGTGAAAGAGACTGTACAGAACAAGGAAATGGACAAATATAAACTGAACAGAAGGAAATGTATTATTTAATATTTCGCCATAATGGAAGTCCTGATTTTAGTTAAAAGGTCAAAATGTCTATTTAATAGAAGCATGTGCTGAAGATCTACCTATAACCTGACAATTTTAGCCTGATTTGAACTAAAGCTGAAATATTTATGTAATATTTTATTGCTGTTTTGACATCTGTTACTGAAACAAAATCTTTGCCAACAGGTTTGGAGATTTCAGTTCCAACTCAAGCAGATAGGAGCTGTACTAGCATGACAAGAATGGCTGATGAGTGAACCGACTTGCCTTAAAGCAACTTTAGGTGAAAGACTTGAACAGAATCCATCAGAAGAATATGCTGTGTTGGTAAGAAGAAGAAAGTGCAGCTATCAACTCCTGTTACACTTTACGTAACAGCTCAATCACTACTGTGAAAGAGAGAGAGGGAGACGGGCTAAATGCCAGAGAAAACATGAAGAAAGATAAAAGGATTGCAAAAGAGAAGAACATGCAGCAAGAAAAAAAAAGTAGCAACAGACAGACAGACAGACAGACAGACAGACAGACAGACAGACAGACAGACAGACAGACAGACAGACTAGGTAAAGTTTAACTCCAGTAAGTGTTGATAGACTCATTATCTGGTGTTATGTTCCACACCCAGCAGTGTTTCCTTTGAAACAAGCTTATCACTGCAATGAACCAAAGTACAGCAGAAATGTGGCAAAGCAACACACACACAACACAACACACCACAACCACACACAACACTGGGGCCTATTTACAGTCTGTCTTTTTTATATCACGGCTCTGAACAGCAGTAGCTTGTGCAGACCTGCTCCTTTTTTAGGATGAGAAGGAAAAAGTAAATATATCTCTTAAGGGCATTTACTCAAATATATACAGCCATAGCTGGAAAGAAACACACATAATATATTCTCGACCCATCCCTCTGCTAAGTACTGGAAAAAAAAACTTACAAGACTAACATCTGTATTCATTTTATGTGGAAAAAATGGATAGTGCTATACAATAAACTGAACCTGCATTAAGAAGATTGTGAATTATGAATAAATGTTTCAAGACATTTTAACCACCATTCAAAGCACTTTGGTAAGAATTTTGTAATGTTTTTTTAAAGACATTTCTAATGCTCACCAAGGATGCAATTACTTGATGAAAAATAGACAGTAAAATTGTGAAATATTATTACAATTTAAAATAACCATTTCCTATTTTTATGTTTTGAAATGTCATTTATTCCTGCAATGGCAAAGCTGAATTTTCAGCATCATCACTCCAGTCTTCAGTGTCACATGATCCTTCAGTCATCATTCTAATATGATGATTTGATGCTCAAGAAACTCTCTTGCAGCGCGTCTCTTCTCTGATGATGTATTTACTGACGCGAGGGCGGAGCAACCTGTCACTCACATGAGATCCACCAATAGCAAACCACAACCGTCCAACCAATTCCACATGGACAAAATCAAGTCATGTTTTCTTGTGCGAGAAGCAGATTCATTCATTTATACGTCACAATAGGGAAGAAAAGACTAAAGCAACTGCCGTTTCATGCTGAATTTAAGTGGGACTAAAAAGGGGTGTAGCTTGGAGGGGGTGTGGTCCTGATTTTTAAACTACTGTGGGTGATATGTTGTACCACTTGTCCTGCATAAGATGGTTGGAGTTTGACCAAATTTACAGTTGTCTAATAATTAAAAAACAAATAAAATATTTGATTTATTACTTGATGCTTAAAGGAATAGTTATATAAATACTATGGAAGTCAATGGGACTCATCAACTGTCTTTTTACCGACATTCTTCAAAATATCTTCTTTTGTGTTCATCAGAAGAAAGAAACTCGTACAGGTTTGAAACAACTTGAGGGTGAGTAAATGGTGACAGAATTTTCATTTTGAAATGTGAAACTAATCCTTTAAGATATAGTGTCATAGTACTGAAATGACTTCACAGGACTATGGATGCACTGCTTTTACCTTGACAGTACGGTGCTGTTTTTTGGAGGGGTGACAGCGCATGTTGCCTGTGTTGCAGCAGCCTGTACAGCGTTTCACCTCCACGCACGGAGGCCATATTAGGAAGTTTGCAGCGGTGGGATCCACTTGACTGCGGGGGATCTCGTAGATCACTGTCCGTGTCTTGCACATGGCAGGTACCGCCTCCTCTACTGAACACAAGAAATGAAGAAATGAATATCCTAGAATAAAGATATTACTTTATCAATTAGCTCAAGCATAATCACACCAAACTAAAAAAAATTTTTAAATAAATAATAATAAAGAAAAGGCTATTCAGTAACATGACATTACCAGAATATATATAAATGCTAACTTGTATATACTGTAATATATACAAGACTAACATTTGTATTCATTGTACACAAGTGGAAAAAAAATGGATGGTGCTATACAATCAACTGAACGTCCATTCAGAAGATTGTGAAATATGAATAAAGGAACAAATTATTTAAAAATGAAAACATTTATAAAGTATACACCACCAAAGCTTCTCCGTAACTGATGCCATCCAGCTAAACAAAAAGGCCCCTTAAAACTGCAAGAGTGGCAAATATTAAAGAGGGTTTTTAATATTTACCTAACCCAAAATAAACCAGAGCCCTGAGATCGGCGTTCGATCAAGAGGTTTAGACTCAGAGCAACTGTTGTAACAAAAATGGCACACAGCTATTCTGAGGCCTTAACAGTTTTTCTGTGCGTTTGACTGAGTGATTGGGAGGTACAGAGGGGCCGAAATATCCCGGCACACAAAGACACACACACACACACACACACACACACCGCTCCTCGATTGATGTGAAAGGGAAGGAAGAGTGGATGTCAGAGCTCTATGTGCCAGTGTGAACTCTGTTCAGTTCAGCGAGCTGTGACATGAACTCTGAATGTTTGGAATTTCCTGGCTCGGATACGTTTGTGTACCACCAATCAAAATACTCTCACGTACAATCAAATAAAGAGGTGCCCTCCGATCATTATGATTTCCTGAATAAAACTGACATCCTCTGCTTTCTATGTGCTCAAAATTTGAATTGCACCAATCAAAAGCATTAAAACAGCTTCATGACACCTTAACTTTTGAATGTTTTGCATGTGTTATAATACACTTTCCCAAGCAAAACTTTGCTGCCACGATGCTAGGATGTTTGTTGCCAGATTATTGTTCCCAGTCCGTCGGTTGATAAGGTGTTCTTAATAGTTTTTAGGTAATTGCTGTACACAAATGCAAGGCCTGCTAAAGTTGTACCATGGCAATAGTAAAACCCTATATCAACAAACTCTCTGCCAAGTAATGAAGTTCATGAACTGTTTATGGATGCCAAGCAACTGTAGAATTGAGCATATCCGATTACAGAGCAAGAACTAGGCCTTCTAATTCATCAAATACTTTTCAAACGGAAGGTTATTCATGAAATACTTCTCAAACTGAAGGTTTGTCTTACCGACACTCCTCTTCCGTCTGTGGGACATCTGCAGACTCTTGAGATCTGAGGAACCGGCCTTATATGAGTGATGGTTCTTCTGGTGGTGCTTCTGTTTGACCTCCTCGATCACCTCATTTCCAGGACCTCATCAAAACACAGGTTATCCATATTAACTTTCATGTTACTCAGCCAAAAAGACAAATCACTTTTCCCCCTTTTAAAGCCAAGATCAATCCACAATGAGGCTATTGAAAGTCTCCAGTAGATGCCCTACAGCCTTTCGAGGCGAAATGGCACTGCCGTGAGTGGCACCAAAGCATGAAATAATTTCCTTCTTCAGAAACTCATTTTTCCACAAACAATGGCTGCTTTATTCACGAGCTTAATTGGAAATTCATCACGATGGATTTCTGGAGGAACGATGTCATATTGGCCCTGAATGCGGTTGCCAAGTTTATTATAATGTCTTATGTACCACCGACAAGCCCAAAGAACAAATCTGAACTCCTGACAACCTCAGTGGTTTTGCCACTGGTACGAATGAGTAAGACAGCCATTTTACGCTATTTAAAGAAGAGGCGGGACCGTGGGACTCCTCAACACAAAATCAGTTCAGTTATTAAGTGCTGTTTAAACAATTCATTGTGCTTATGAACGGTTCACATTAATAATAAGGTTTAAAATCATGCGTGATATAACGATTAAGAGAATGGTACATAAAAAAAATGAGAAGATCATTATTTTTATTTCAAAAATCGTTTGAGCATCAAGCGTGTCCTCTGAAACATGACATCATTTCCTTTATAGATCTAAACTAGTTGCACTTTAAGGGGACATTTAGAGACAGTAAGCATATGATATATGTTATATGTTATATTTTGTTAAAAGAACCACTCAACAAAAAGTGACCGTCTGATTGACATGTAAACAAATAACGACTGTTCAATTAACAATATACACTCCAGAAAACTCTAATAACCCTGGTTGATCGTTTTCTGATATTGTTCTATATTTTAGCTTGGTTTAGTTTAGCCAAGTATATACAGTGCAGTTAAACATCAAACTGACTAATGTGTGACCGGCAGAAGAACTGCGCCCAGCTCTCAGCGACGAGGGTGGGACCGTCAGGAATGCTGAGAGAGCAAAGCACCCAAACACACTCTCTGAACTTTAAAGACTGCATGACCACACACACAGTCCTGAAGCAGGAAACACAAGTGACATGTCAACAAAAGCCCCACTCAGTTCTGTGTCTCAGTCCGTCTCATCTTTCCTACCAAATGGAAGGCCATTGTTTTTAAGTTGTTTTTCAGACTCAGTGAAAGAGTAAGCGTTGACCCGCAGAGAGAGAGAGTTCGGCATTTGATCCTGCACAACACACCTTATCTCATGTTCAGATCAAAACTCAGTGTTATGATGTCAAACTCAAGAACTTTGTTCTCTCAAACTCAAAAACACAAGATGGCCGAATGGAAGAAAGTACTACTGTCCAAGTACGCTCAAAGGAATAGTTCGCCCAAAAATGAACGTTTTGTGAAATGTTGTGGAGGAAGCAAAAGGAACAATGTTGCTGCATGTTGTTTCAAACCAGTATGTGAATGAGCAAATGAGATTGGAGATCCAGGCTGGAGGGATTTTCAGTGAATATTGACTTGCATTTTTACCTTTTGCTATGGATTTCTTTGGTTTATTTAGATTTGTCAGTGGTGAATACAATACATTTTTATTAATGCAATTCAAATCTTGCAAAAGTGTCATATACTGTACAATTTAGTTAAAAGTGACAGACAGACAGACAGACAGATACTGTTCATAGATAGATAGATAGATAGATAGATAGATAGATAGATAGATAGATAGATAGATAGATAGATAGATAGATAGATAGATAGATATTATCAGTAATTATTATTTATGAAATAATTTATTAATTATTTAATGATAGCAAATATGGAATTTTATCTTAAATTTTGCAATTTAATAATATATTTATCATTTATTTACTATATAATATTATATATATCCCTCTTTTTTCTAAAAGTTTTTTCCATCACTTATCATGTCATGCAGGTTTGGAAAGACAAATGTGCGGTTAAATGATGACAGAAGTATGACTTAATTCATAACAAGTCTATTATTCCTTCACCTCCTCTCCACACTAACCTTGTAAAACCGACACATTTTCATCAAGTATCATTTGGCCAAGTGATTTTTATCCACATTAGCTTGAAGCACAATAATTACAGGGACGATCTACCAGCAGCGAGACACTTTTGTGTTCCCTCCTCGCGACTGCACAATGCTGATGAAAGCATTCTTCCAGTAACTGTGTAAATTGCAGGTTCTGAACTTATAATCTTTGCATTACCAGCGCAGATCTTTAACCACTAGGCCTCTATCATCAAACCCCTCTGCTTCTAACTATCTATCTCTCTCTCTGTGTGTGCTTTCTCTGAATGAATTACAAAGGACAACATTAGCCCTTCTTCACGGATTGACAGCTGTCCTTTCATCAAACAAAAGCGCGTCCCTCCATCTGTGGCGCTTTCTTGTGAATGTGAAAGCGCTAGCGACAGGAGAGGCGGACAGATGGATGTTGAGAAGTTAAAAGTCTGCTGGGAGGCGCAGAACAAGTGCAGTCTGTTCCAGGTGAGCGGAGGGGTCACGCGCCATGACCTCACTGAGAGAGAGACACCGTTTCCTCCCTAAATCACTGTCACTGCTTTCACGGCCTCTAATTATCCGTCCATTAGCGGGAGATGTTATCTGTGCCTTCCTCCTCTCATCATTCGCTCCTCGCATGGACAGTTGATAAGGTTAGCGCTCTGATCTGAGGGATAACATCCCGCTACTGCTTCCTAAATGAGACTAATCATGAACCGAAAACAGGAAAACAACTCGGCAACAATATCGATAATCAGACTAAATGTGTTTTATAATGATTTTGGATGTGGTTCCTGAGTGGTTAAGAAACGAAAACTTTAAGAATTCAGTGAACATCCAAACAACCCATTCCAAGTCCTTCACTTTCTCTTTGACTGACATGTGACGGCTTTGAACAGTCTTGACTTTAAAAAGATCTGGAACTGGCGTCAGGCATCTTTTACTAGTCTTTGGGTGTCAGTCAGACTGCCTGATTTATGTCGAATGTAGATCACTGGAGTACTAAATCTAAAAACTTGAACGTTTTAAGGTACAGATTAAGATATAGATAGATAGATAGATAGATAGATAGATAGATAGATAGATAGATAGATAGATAGATAGATAGATAGATAGATAGATAGATAGATAGATAGATAGATAGATAGATAGATAGATAGATAGATAGATAGATAGATAGATAGAATCAGTAATTCATATTTAATAAATCATTTATCTTAAATTTTGTAATTTAATCATATATTTATCACATATTTAATATATCATATATTTCATTATCAAATCAAATCATATTCAAATCAAAAGAAAAAAAAACATTATCATGATAATTAAGCTCAAATTTTCATTAGCATATTGCATCTCATGAATTTACAGTTCCCATATTTTAAATGGTAATTCTCATTATATTTTCATTATAGGATTTTTTTTTCAACTGTGCTTAACCAAGGGTTTTTTCCTAAAGTGACATGAATGCATGCAAAATTCTTAAATAAAACGAATTATATTACATAAATAAATAAATACTATATATATATATATATATATATATATATATATATATATATATATATATATATATATATATATATATATATATATATATATATATATATATATATATATATATATATTTAAAAATATTTTTTTAAAGCAAAATAATCTTCTTTTTTTTCATATTTTCATTTCGGAATGAAATATGATCCAGACATGTTCTTGACAGGTGTGGTGAGATTAACCCACATGTGTAAAAAACTTGCAATGCACACTAATTCAAACCAACAGCGGAGCTAAAAAGCCAAAAAGATTTTAAAAGCTGGTATTTTTTATCAAACTTCAAAGGAGTCCCTCCATTTGATATATTACCAGTGCCTGTGTAAATACCAGCTCAAGTGAACTCAGAGATGGCTGGTGTTAGTGATCACTGTAATATTATCCAAACTAAAAGAGGCTGAAGAAGACACAGAAGGAGGAGGAAAACAAGTAGCAGAACATGAGATTTCAACCCTGCATAAAGCACGTTTCTCTCATGTGTTTTACTGTTACTGTTCCAACATTAAATGCCTGGAGGGCTTGTATTTATGATCTGTTATCATTATTCCCCCCTCCTCCCCCCGCACACCTACGGTCTCACCGCAGAAACCAGACTGGTTACACTCACACCCCAAATTATACTGTCTTGGGTTTTTTTGTTTGTGTAATTACCGGTAACTCGCCTGTAAATGAAATTATAGTGGGCAAATGAAACCACTTGCGGACAGCTTAAGTATAGGAAAACTTGGCTTCCCATTCGCCGTGACGTAAGCCCGGACATATGCGTTGCTCTAAAAACAGAAGCGATCTGTAAAGAACTATTTATGACTCCACCCATTGGCCAGTATAAACGATACCTTTAAATTGTTTTGTGCCACTCATAAAACACAGCTTCACTGCTTTGTGACATGTGCCCGGTACACTTAAACCACACAGCAACTACAGCAAACACCTGTAAATAGACCCTGCCATCGAGCCCAGGAGATTAGCTACTGAACAAAGTCCACTGAGGTGTCAAGAAGACAATGAGCAGAATTTACCTGGGGAATTTACCTCCAGTAGCCGCTGGAGGTCGCTGATGCTGTTGATTTCGCTGTGGGACAGTCTGTCGATGAAATCTTGAGGGATTGCAAACTCCTTCTGCCGGCATAAAGAGAGATCAGATGCGGCATTTGATTTGAACTAATCTGTTACGACACAGAAGTGTGTTTTGCGCGTTGCACTGACAAACATGCATCGGTAGCATACAATGAAAGGCTTCAAAGTTGATAAATCAGTCATTCGGAATAGGCATTTCTTATCACATTGCATTTTATACAGCCAGCATGGAAATAAAATAAAAAACATTCTACTTACATTTATATTTTTTCTTCAGAATTTTGTTGACAATATAAATTTGGCTATATCTAAATTATCCCTCAATAAAATAATGCACAATTACGAACTGGCGTCTCCTCTTTGTATAATTTCATCTGATTTTGTTATGTTTGTCAGTAGGGGGCGATCATCAATAGTCAACCCCGTTACCATGATTTTGTGTAGTAAATCAGCTGTTTACTGAAAAGTGGACATTTGTAGAAATATCAGCTTGTGCACGAGGTCAGTAATGGCTATATGAACTAAAAGCCCTTGAAAATGGTCAACCCTGTTACTTTTTTTTTACAGGCACATCTATATTCCAATAATCATATATAAAAATAAATATAAAAATGGCCAAATGCAATTCTTTATGTATGATGTGAATGTTTTATAAAGATATTAAACAGGCACTCATTTTGTACAATTCTCAAAGAATCTAATACAAATAAACGCTTTACATATTCCAGAGAACACCTGATTTGCTTATCACATGTTCACCCGCAACCACAATTGTTGAGTTGATACCATAAAACATACAGAATGATATGGAGCTGAGATTCATTTAACTGAAATAGTTTATTAACCCCATTAGGAAAAAAAATGACATCATGGGACTGATTCAATTTAAAGTTCTATGCCAATATATATTAGGTGCATGGATTATATAAACTCTGACCTGCTGCACCAGTGTGACAAGAACAGTGCAGTGTCCCTTTTAGTGAGATCTTTGGCACTTTACCTCAGCAGTTGCCAGCAGAAGGTGCGAGGTGAGGAGCAGAAAGCAGCAGAATAAGGTTCTCATCTCCTTCCAATGTCAATTTTCCACCCGATAAGAAAGATGAAGACTGTAGGAGCCTTAGAACCGCTCCTGAGCGCAAAGAGTCCAGAACCATACCTTGAAGAGATCTCCCTTTAAATGACCCGAAGCACCAGCTCAAGTCTAGAGGAGAATCCAAAACTGTCCTGGTACTCCAGGTGCTGGTCCAAATACGTCCGGTGAGGAATCTCAAAAGTGATTTAACTTGCAAAAGGTCGTCATGGCTGTCCAAGCCTGAACAATCCAAAGACAGAAACCCTTTTGCATTGCCTAGGTCAATTTATAGAATATAACTCTAAGAGAAATTCTTCACAAAAGTTTATAAGCGAGTCCATGCACCTCACATAAGAGCTCAACACTGAGTCTTCAAGAAGTAGGTCGTCATGCAGTGAAAGTACAATCCCAGGTTAGTATCCATGAATAAAGAGCTCAGATTTGGTCTTGTTCTCTGGAGCTCGTGCACTGAATGCCGTCTCGAGCTCGTCTGATCTGCGGAATATATGCGCCTCCCCTCCCGCACCGGTATCACCGATGTGCGCTCGAGGAGGCGGTTGGCTGGAGCTTTATGTGAAATTTAACCCTTTAACCCCTTATTGAAGCAATCCAATCTCAAGTTTGTATTTAAGATGTTGACGGGCCCTCGTTAAAAACTTAATAGCTGCGCTTGCAACCTCTTTAGCTGGAACAAGTATTGATGTAATCAAACTCTTCATTCATAATAGCATAGTTACATCTAACATCTAGACATTAATTAAAAAGTTGTTATATGAACCAAATTCACTAAACGTCATTCATCCTCTAACTTTATGCTGACACTTAAAAAATAATAGAACGTTATTCTTTAATTCTGCGCAGTGATAAAGGCCTATGCGAACTCGGTTTTGCGTCGTAAGTCAATATGTGCATGAAAAATAACGGTAACCCTTTACAGTAGCCTAGCCTAAGGTTTCATTTATTAATATTAGTCAATGTATTAACTAACATGCACTAACCACGAGCAATACATTTGTTCCTGTATTTGTTCATATTTGTTAACGTTAGTTAATAAAAATCCAGCTGTTCATTAAGTGTTTGTTCATATTTAATAATGTATTAGTTAATGTTGAAAGTAACATTTAAAAAATATTAATAAATGCTGTAGATGTGCAGTTCATTATAGTTCATTTGAACTAACGTTGTTAACTATTGTTATGAAACCTTATTGTAGTAACAATAGTTCGAGTAGCTACTGCATTCTGATTGGTTAACACGGCTAAAACCAACGACGAAACTTTGAAACACCCGTTTACCGAATCACTGCAGGCATAGCGGATGACTTCAGCAACATTTTCGAGAAGGGTCTGTCTGCAGAGCCGCAGAGCCACAGTTTTACCCCAGCAGCAGTTTCACCCCAGCAGTTTTACCCCGCGCATGCGCAGTTTCACTACAGCAGTTTTACCCCGCGCATGCGCAGTTTCACTACAACAGTTTTACCCGCGCATGCGTAGTTTCAATACAACAGTTTGGTTTTACCTTTTTACAGTCTATGGGTTTTACCCGCGTATGCGCGGTCACTCTGTTCTGTCCTGAAACGATCTAATAGTTATTGTTATGATACGCAGTTTTCGCGTGCATATGACACGCACTTTATGGCGTGTAATACGCCCCCCCCCCCCCCTAATCCTACCCAAGGGGTTTTCAGTGCGTAGCAAATGCACGAAAATAACATTTTTGCCGTATAAATGGCACGAGAAATAACATACGTGGTATTGATACGCACTTTCATGAGACTGCGTTGATTATTTTTGCTTATTAGTTATTTTTGCTCCTTGCTCGCAGGCCTTCCGGGTCCTTTACTGAAATAAAACAATGCTTGTGTCATGAACACTTTAATCTCTTACGTTTTTCAGCCACACAAACTTCCGATTAGACATTCAAATGCGAACTATTAGTCTAAGTCAATATATGAATTATTCTTAAGTTAATTAAATCTGCCTGTGGTTAAGGTGTAAACTTGAACACAGATTAAACAAATGACAACTATGTACAATCATTTCAAATAAACCAAAACGCACGGGTAAACCTGTTGTGATAAAAACTGCGCATGCGTGGGGTAAAACTGCTGGGGTGAAACTGCTGGGGTGAAACTGTGGCTCTGCGGCTCTGCAGACAGACATTATTGACATTTTCTGTCAAGTCAGGGACTATATCTTTAGCGGAAGGATACCACTGAATGTTTAATATAGGCCTATACTGATAAAATCATTCTGTGCAGTAGCTAAATACTACAGGAAAAAAATGTTATTTTTATCTGTATAAGTTAGTTTAGGCAAGAATAAAAATAAAACAAACAAAGAAAACTCAATTTAAGCTTGAAGTGTAGAAATATCAACCTAATAAAATTGAGTAAAACCTACTCAACTTTCTGATACTTCTGTTCTGGCATGCACTGGGGCATGAATTATTAATAAGGTTGCATTTTTCACCTTCCAGCTATATGTAAATAAATAAAATAGTGTGTGTGCACTCTAAACCAAGAACTGAAGTAATAATCGACTTTTTTGTTTCAGATTTTTTGAACATTTACACCACAATAGGTCATATAAATATGTATATAGAGCATAACACATATTTTTCTTTAGAAGTCACTTGCTTGTTTTATATTTACACAATAGTTTAAATTTTCAAAGAATTCAAAGAATTTCTACGTAATTACGTGAGGAAAAAACTTACTCAATACCTTCTCAAAGAGAAAAGAGAAGAAGAGCAGACCTTGAAGATCTGAAGGAGGAACAAAGACCAGAGGAAATGAAACTTGAAAGATGCAAGGAGAGGAACGGCAATTGTGAAGTTTTGGGAAAAAAAAACGAAAACCGGAAAAACATTAGACTGAATGAATGACAACTTTGTACTTGTTTCTCTGCTGCTTCTCTTTCTAACCTTCTGCTTGTTTTCCCCTATGTTCACTTTATTTAATCTGTCATGCATCATAAAGCCACCTTCATTTTTATAAAAGCACTTTAATAAATACATAAACCCTTTTATTATATTACAAGCAGAAAGTATGGTCAACTAAAGAAAGTAATCTGGCACCTGAGAGGGATTCCCCCTTAAAAAGCCCTTTCACTGGCAGCTGAGCTGTGTGTTCCTACAAGAACATCATGCCCAATAAAGACTTCCACAGACGCTGGCATGCAGTAAATACAGCCATAAAGTTCTGGAATATGTTCCAGAAGTGGATGACTGTTTGTTTCCACAGATTAGCATCTGTGCAGTCTTATAAAGAGTAGAAAGAAGAATGACAGAAACCTATAACTTAAAAAAACAAAGTGAACGTTAACATGTTTAATTAAAGTCACACAGTTCAGTTAGTAACAGAACCCAAAAATACAAATAAAGTGCAGAAGAGAATAAATGAGGCAAGAAAAAAGGTAGTGAAACATCTAGAATGATAGAAGGAAATCATGATAGACAGATAGCTTGACAGCTAGAGATAGATAGATAGATAGATAGATAGATAGATAGATAGATAGATAGATAGATAGATAGATAGATAGATAGATAGATAGATAGATAGATAGATAGATAGATAGATAGATAGATAGATAGATAGACAGACACAGAGACAGGCAAGACAGACAGACAGAAAGACAGACAGACAGACAGGCAAGACAGACAGACAGATAAAGACAGACAGACAGGCAGACAGACAGACAGACAGCGACAGACAGACAGACAGACAGACAGACAGACAGAAGACAGACAGACAGACAGAAGACAGACAGACAGACAGCAAGACAGACAGACAGATAGAAGACAGACAGACAGCAGGCAAGACAGACAGACAGACAGACAGAGCAGACAGACAACAGACAGACAGAAAGACAGAAAGACAGACAGACAGACAGACAGACAGCAAGACAGACAGACAGAAAGACAGACAGACAGACAGACAGACAGACAGACAGACAGACAGACAGACAGACAGACAGACAGACAGACAGACAGACAGACAGACAGACAAGACAGACAAGACAGACAGACAGACAGACAGAGACAGACAGAGCAGACAGACAGAAGACAGACAGACAGACAGAAGACAGAGACAGACAAGACAGACAGACAGACAGACAGAAGACAGACAGACAGACAGACAGACAGAAGACAGACAGACAGAACAGACAGGCAGACAGACAGACAGACAGACAGAAGACAGACAGACAGACAGACAGACAGACAGACAGAAGACAGACAGACAGACAAGACAGACAGAAGACAGAAACAGGAAGACAGACAGACAGACAGACAGAAAGACAGACAGACAGACAGACAGACAGACAGACAGACAAGACAGACAGACAGACAAGACAGACAGACAGACAGACAGACAGACAGACAGAAAGACAGACAGACAGACAGACAGAAGACAGACAGACAGAAAGACAGACAGACAGACAGACAGGCAAGACAGACAAGACAGACAGACAGACAGGCAAGAACAGACAGACAGACAGACAGACAAGACAGACAGACAAGACAGACAGACAGACAGACAAGACAGACAGAAACAGACAGACAGACAGACAGACAGACAGACAGACAGAAAGACAGACAGACGGGAAAGACAGACAGACAGGACAGACAGACAAGACAGACAGAAGACAGACAGACAGAAGACAGACAGACACAGACAGACAGACAGACAGACAGACAGAAAGACAGACAGGACAGACAAGACAGACAGACAGACAGACAGACAGAAGACAGACAGACAGACAGACAGACAGACAGAAAGACAGACAGACAGACAGACAGAGACAGCAGACAAGACAAGACAGACAGACAGACAGACAGACAGACAGACAGAGACAGACAGACAAAGAAAGAAGACAGACAGACAGACAGACAGACAGACAGACAGACAGAAGACAGAAGACAGACAGATAGACACAGAGACAGGCAAGACAGACAGACAGACAGACATATGGAAAGTAAAAAAAAAGAAAAGGAATGAACTTAGGTAAATATTGAGAATGTTGCAGTCAGGATGAAATCCCATAACACTCTTGCCGACTGCTTGAGATACAGCAGAAAGAGGTGGGCAGTGCACCTCCTCCCTCATTTAAACCCCTCTGTTAAGCTATTTTAGTTTTAGCTTATATATGGCCAAGCCACGCAACCAGTAAACAAAACAAAACCTAACCTCCAGACAAACTCAAACACTCATCAGAGAGTCTGCCCCTGTCCTGACATCACTGTGAGTCAGAGCTGAAAGAAAGAAACTCTCCCTTTTTCTGTCTGAGCTCAGAACTCATTCTGTGATGACACAGCACATAACACATAACAACTTCTCCGAGAAGCAGACACCTTCCATGAGTGTGTACTGCACAAACACACAGTTTATACAGAGGTAATTAAACGATTCTTGTCCAAAGGTATATTACGTTACTCCACCAAGGAATCTGACCTCTATCCAGTGTGTACCACACACTCCAGCCAATCACCTTTCTGCACAGTCATTTGCTCTCAGACATTATCACAGTGAAAGAATGCATGCATGGAGTTATTGCTTTCTGTCAGCCCTGCTTTATCACTTGCTTTCGTTTCTTTACTTTACAAGAACATTTACTGGGTCGGTCGCTTGACATCAGCAATACCTAAATGTTTTATGAAACTATTTTTTTTATTTTTCTGACCTTTGAAATCAGTGCTTTATTTACTGCCCATACTTCGGGTTAAGGGTTTGTTTGTGTGGCGAATTGAGGAGAAATAAAAAGTATCATATCTCAACACCTTGACAGCCACATAGAAAAATCTTAACAACCTATTACAACACCCTAGAGTTGAGTCTGCAAACTTTGCTCCACTCACATCTTTTATACTATGTTTTCTAAGTAAATGGCAACCTTTTCTCTTCTTCTTGCATTCGGTCTTGTAATTGTGGCTCAAAAATAAAAAAAGAATGTTTAGAAGAATCAATAATATCCCTGCTTTAAAAAATAAATAAAAACCAGTGTGGTTACTAGAATATGATTTTTTTGGATGCTGGTCCCTCAGTTTAAAAATAAGCAACAAATAATTAGACTGCATTTTCCTGTGCAAAACTCACCACCTCAATGCCAGGGTTTTCTGGGTGGTTTCATACTGGCCAAAGTCAAAAGAGCCCACCCACCTCGGGTCACTCCAGTGTAAATCTTTTTTTTTTTTTCTTGCATGTTTTATTGTCTGCCAGGGCAGGCCAAGGTCTGATTGCTTAGATAAAATAGCTCCTCTACAAGGGGCCATTTGGTGCAATGAAATGAAATGCAATGAAATTAACCTCTGGAGCTCTTCCGTCATTTTTGACCAAAAATGTTTACATTTGTTTTGTTTAGAATTTTTTTCTTCATCGGAATGGTACGAAACTTGGTAAAGGTTTGAGCACTTGCTATATGTGATGTGAACACACACTCGATCAGGTTAAATGGTTCTAAAAAAAATAGTCACACTTGTGCCCCTCGAGGTAAAAAATTACAGCATTGGAAATGAATGGGAAGTGAATTTCATCTAGTGAAAACTTTTGGTACTGCGGCCAAACAAAATCTTACCAAAAGCTAATTTTTTGAGATATCAGGTTCTAATTTTGAACACAACTTGGCTTTGATTTTCTCGAAAATATATATTTCATATAAAAATTTAAAATAGTATTTTTTGCTAATTTTTCATAACAATAAAAGTAAAATTCGGTAACTTTTTTTAGGTTCACTTTTAAACTTTTCACTCAGCAATAATCTGCCAAGTGTCATCTTTGAAAAGAGATCAAACTTAAGTCTATGCTATATAAAGCATTCAAGATTTACGACAGTTTAAGTTAGAAATAAAATGTTCAGGTCAAAAAGTGAATAAATGGATTATAAATACAGCATAAATATAATGTATTACCATAAAATCCCCTAAAAATACAAAATATTAAATAAAAAACATTATCGAAATCAAATAGAGTACATTGATTTAATTGAAATTTAAAAAAATTATTTCACGCAAAGAGCACCAGAGGGTTAAATGAAATGAAATGCAATGAGCATGTATATAGTATTTTTTATTTTGTATGTTTTTGGTTTGTTATCTGCCAGGCCAAGGTCAAGGTGTCATTTGCAGTGCAATGCAATGAAATAAATAACATAAAATAGTGACTCTGAACTCAGCAAAAAAAACCCGAATAAATCAAAAACAAAGAAAACATTGTCATAAAGGAATGTGAGCACATATAGTATCCACTGAGCTTTACAATATGCCTAAGCTTGCATGTCCCATATAGTTCCTTGGACAATTTTTTTTTTTTTGAAGAGCACAGCTTCATCCAGAAGTGCAGTGGACCTGAACACAAGAAACACAGCATCACATCAAATGAATGTTCAAATGAATCACACACACACACGTACTCAGGGAGATGGGATCTAATGGTTATACGCTCCTGAGATATTAACTTACAGTGTATTCGGACATTGAGCTACTGAGATCTCATCTTTGTGCCAATAGGATGAGGCTCGGTAAGAAGAACCAAGTTGCTTTGTGTTAAAAGTGTCTGCAGAACGTCACTGAACTCACATCCACACCAACCGAGGACCAGCCTGAACATGCAGCACTCGAACAGATTTGTTGTAAAACAGTGGCTCTTTATTTTCCCTCTTTAAAACAGCGGATGAAGTGGGGAATTCAGGGGAGGAGGTGTGTTTGGGTAATTGCCGCTGCTCTGCTGCCGATCATATGCTGGACTTCTTAACGCGTGAGAGCAGCGTGGAATGTGGGAAAGGAAAAAGAGGAAGACAGGGGTCTTACCGCGTCGTGGTGGTCTGACCTTGGCCCCCCGCCGGAGGCTAAACACTGTCAGGGTCCTCCATTTCAAATCAATCCACAAAATATACGATTTCGGTGCTTCATGTGTCCGAATGGACGAAACATGTTTGATATGCATTTAGCTATGAAACAACAGAGTAAAGGAAAAGGAAGGTCAATCTTTGGCTGAATGACTTCTTGAAGTAGTGCAACAAGCTGTCTTCAGATTTCTATTAGAGCCTTAAGCCCTTGATTGTGGAAATTGGCATGTCAAATTCGGCTTTCACCTCGTCTCTCTGGTTATTTGTCCGGGAGGACAACGGATGAAGCGAGGGAGGGAGAGGAGAAGAAGCTAGGCGATGGTGAAATCGGTGGGATTTCTGCGTTTCATCGGAGCTCAACCTGCAGTCCTGACAGCACTATGCCCAGGGCTGAGGAGTTGGAGAAAACAAAGGATTATTCAGAAACCAGAAATCTGTCGGGAAACCTGAGGGAGAAAGTGTTTCATTTCAATTCATCAGTTCACTTTCAGTTGTCAAATTGTCAACATCATAGAACTTTATTAGCATGACTGTTGCATAAATAATAGTGCCAGAACATCAAAATAAAAAACTAAACAAAAAGGTGCAATGCAATGCAATAAAATAAAAATGCAATGCAATAGGAAAAAAATTAATGCTATACAAATATTAAAAAAAACAAGTGCAACACAATACAAAAATAAAACAATGCAATACATAAATAAAACGACGCAATGTAACACAAACATTAACAAAGCAATGTAATGCAGTGTAATAAGATCAAATAATGCAATGCAATAAAAAAAAAAACACGGTAATAGAATGCAATGCAAATAAAATAAAATCACCATTTGCTTAGAATTGGAGGTCACTCTGATGCATCAATTATTGCCATTGCCATTATTATTTAAATTAATTTATAATTTCATTTTTCAACAAAATAAAATATTCAAGAAGACGCATGCAAAAAATAAGAATATTCTATGGGATACACACACACAGACTCGCATACATGGCAGTGAAATTTGAATTCTTCTGCAGTGAATGTGTATCTCACTCAGTAGCACTTGCATGTTCTTGCACTAACTTTCCCTCATTTACAAGCCACATTCCTTAATTTGTAGAAAAACTAAGCACTCTTCTCACTGTAAACATGGTAGTTAAAACAAAACACTCCAAAACAGACACTAACAATCACAAACAGGTGTTTCATGGCTGTAAGACTTGTAGAAATTTATAAGGCCCTAATAAACGTCCTTGGCTCTTGTTGAGTTCACAGTTTGAATGGGGAGAGCTCCGGCTCTTTTTCATTTAGCTGCAGTAATTGTGTGTGTGTGAGTGTGTGTGGTACAGGAATATTAGAGTCTGCCACACCCGATGTAAGTGATCCACAATAACTGTTCACACACATCGAGGCATTCATGAAATGTTGTTAAAAGCCCTCTCCCATGATGCATAGCAGCTCCACTGGAAGCCACAGCTTTAAAAGAAAATTAGAGGAGTTTGGCTCTTTACAATTATATGAAAGCAATAAAGCGACAGGCCCAGAATTCATGAGTCAGTGAGGAGAAACAGAGAGAGTGAAAGAGAGTCCCATTCAACATTATTGAAGAGTGCAGATCAGACATTCGCTAAATATCTCAAATAAAAGAAAGAACTTTGTTTATTTATGCACATTATTTAGGTAACCTGACCGTTTTATTTTTTTCATTGCATACATTGATTGCGAATATAAAAACTAAAATAGCATCTATAATTTTTTAGCAGTGTTTTTCAGTGTTGCTTATTTACTTTTTTAACTGCAAACTCAGCACTTCTTTAGAACATCACACTATAAAACACATATATACTTGTGTGAACTTAGAGAGTCCACTTTGTGTACACACATTAAGTCAAAATTTTAAGTGCACTGTAATGTCAAATTAAAAGTTCTACTTTAAAATACATGTTAAGTCATTACATTTTAATTTTCTTCTGACATGCTTAAAGAAGTGCACTTATTTTGATGTTGACTGTCACACTAAAGCACGTGTAAAGTACTTCATTATAATTTTAACTGGTCAGAATTATCTTGTGACCTCAAGAATGGGTCGGATGTGATTGAGGACAACGAGCCATCGATCAGAGAATTCAGGAGTCATTTAGCTGAAGTAATAATGGACTGTTCATTTCTCATCCTTGTGTTACCGCACAATACTGTCTGAGTGCCTGTTATTGGTTAACGACACCCTTGAGACTCTTCCATCCTTCCAGCAGATTAAAGTGTTTGTGTGTGTGTGTCAGTAGCTCTATTGAAGTGCATGTCTACTTAACACTGACTACGTTTGGAATGCAGCAGAAGCGCAATGCTTAGTGCATATACTGTGCAGCGCATACTTCCACAATCAAATAAATAAAAAAATCAACCCTTTTCCCGCTAGTGTTTTTTTTCTACCAACGGGAGCATTTTTCATCATTTTCACAAAACTTTCATGGCCCCCCAGAATATGTTCAGAATATATCTGAACATACAATATATAAAAAGGATGAATATAGCCTCTACATTTTATAGTAGCTTCACGCGTTCTTACTTATCAACACTTGTTGAATGTGGGTAAGTTTAATTAAAAAAGCAACGTTTTGAACAGAAAGCTGAGAAAAGTGCATATCGGATTCATGTTTGATGAAAACAGAGTAGATGGAGTAGATCGAGTCCATCAAATCCCCAGAAGCTTCATAGTCCTATAGCTTATCCTGGGTCGACATTTTATACGGTAAAGGCCTGTTCACACCGGGACGAATTTCGTGTGCGATATTCGCCAACGTTTAACGCCTCGTGACTAAACAATGGGCGCCAATGTGAGTGTGCACACCGACGCGCAAAACGCCACACGTAAAAGTGTCATTTTTTTTAAAACGCCTCGTGTTAGTTTTTTTGGTTTGACGCGCCGCGTCAAAACCTATCCGACCAATGAGATTGGCGCTTTTGCTTACATGTCTGGAGCTTCTGAAGTTACAGTAAAACACAACTTGGGGTCGCTCAAACACAAAACGGTCTTGTCGACCACACATACGTAATGGCGAAGATGATATACAGCGTCTACTATGCCGGGAAGAAATAAGAATGTAGAGCTGCTGGTCTTGTTGGTGTCTTTATAAAGAGACACCAACGAGAATAAAGAACTATAACAAACGCGACAAACTTGCTCTCTTCTTCTGAGTGACAAGCGAGTGTCAGAAGCACTTTGTGGACTGGGGTATTTCTGTTTTACATTAAGCGCCATCTAATGTCAGGGAATGAATTTGCATGTTCACTCGGCATACCCGCATTTACATGAAATATCAGCGAAAATCGTTTGGGTGAGAACACAAAAAACGCATTGAAAAACGCTGACGAATACACACCGGGACGAATATCGGCTCGCGTTATTCGTCAGCGTTTTTCAACGCGTTTTTTGTGTTCACACTCAAACGATTTTCGCTGATATTTCATGTAAATGCGGGTACACACTGAAGACGTGTGTGTGGAGCTAGTGGTGGTTTGTTGTTTTCTCACTAATTGCGTCATCAGCTCCAATTGGTTTTTGATTTGACGGTTGGCGTAGGAAACATTATACTACAGGACTGTGGCTCAAAAATTGTACAGTGTGAATCTGGTTCTCTTACGAGAGTATCTCTCGTACTGCGTAATATCTTACGCTATGGGGAAAACTCTTTTCCACGAGATATTGAAGCCAAAAATTATCCTTAATTTTTTACTAATGTAAAACGCTTTGCAGCAGCAAGCAGACCTAGGCGAGACAGCTCGCGCGCCTATTGGCTGCTCTGCGGCAATAGCAGCAGCCTATCGAGAGAGGCTCTGCGTGACGTCACGACGAATGGGGGCCTTTCGCGCCCATATCGTCACGTCCCGCCAGAAAGGGCGTGGTCTCGCCCTATATCTAGGCTCGATAGCTGCTCTTACGTCGATTTTCATCTCTTCAGCGAAGCCTCCCGCATCGCTGGATCCAGAGTGAGAAGCCGCGCCGTCGACCTGTAGCCTTCAGCGGGACGTGCCATTGAGTCTGGAGTCGCTGGCCTCGCCGCCTTCAGCCGCCGTACCTGCTGTGCTTTCCGGCGTTATATCCTTTCCTCTGCCTAGAGTGTGTGTGTGTGTTTGCATATCTGCTTTTTTCCCACCCCCTCTAAAAGAGCGGCGTCTTTTTAAAGATGCCTTCCTGTGGTTCTTGCCGAGCCCCACTCAGCGACGAGGACCGTCATGTCATCTGCGTGTCCTGCCTGGGTGAGGATCACGCGGCCATCGCGCTCGCTGACGGCGGATGCCATCACTGCGAACGTTTGCCTATGGTGACTCTGCGGACTCGCCTAGCTTCGTTCTCCGAGCCCGTATCCCAGCCTGCCGTGACGCCGCGTCGCAAGAAGCGCCGCGCCCAGCGCGCTCCCGAGCTATCTCCAGCCCGCCAAAGCTCGCCGGTTCGCCCGCCAGCTTCGCCGGCTTCGCTCGAGTCGCTCACCGACGGACAGCGGCCGCCGTCCACCGCCGCGTCCGCCATCGAGTTGGACGACAACACCGAGGCGTGTTCTCTCTTGGCTTCGGATAGCGAGGATTGGGCGAGCTCTGTGGACCTCCCCTCCGCTAACGCTCCCCGCCAACCCTCTGGGAAGAGAGCCGGCATTGAGACTGAGCTGATGCGTCTGCTCACCAAGGCCGTAGAAAGCATCGGCCTCGATTGGGAGGCACCCACGCTGCCGCCGCGCAACAGATTAGACGGTCGCTTTCTCGGGAAAGACGAGGCTCCGTCAAAATCTAGGCCCGCGCCCTTCCTCCCGGAACTTCACGAGGAGGTTGCAAAGTCGTGGAAGGCCCCCTTTTCCGCCAGGATGCGTACCTCTACCTCCGCGGCATTCTCCGCTGTCGACGGTGCGGGAAGTAGAGGCTACCTCGCCATTCCTCCGGTGGAGACGGCTGTCGCGTCGCATCTCTGCCCGCCCTCTGCGGGACGGCGGGTTCAGACGACGCTCCCGTCCAAAGCCTGCCGAGTGACATCATCGCTGCACGGACGCGCTTACACCGCAGCCGGGCAAGCAGTCTCAGCGCTGCACACGATGTCTATTCTGCAGATCTACCAGGCAGACCTCCTCCTCAAGCTGGACGAGGAGGGACCCGGTGCTATCTGTGTGGCGGACCTGAGGAGCGCTACGGACCTCGCTCTAACGCGCTTCTAAAGCCGCTGCGCAAGCCATGGGGCGGAACATGGCCTCTCTCGCCGTTGCCGAGAGACACTTATGGTTGACGCTGTCTGAGATGACGGAAGCCGAGCGCTCTGTGTTCCTCGACGCGCCCATTTCCCCGGAGGGCCTGTTCGGAACGGCCGTCAAGGACTTCGCGGACAGGTTTGTGGAGGTGCAGAAGACTTCTCAGGCTATGAAGCACTTCCTGCCGAAGCGCTCGAGCTCCGCTACAGGCCGCACCAAGCCGCCTGCTCGCAGCTCTCAGCCCCAGCCTGCACCGCCCTCCGCCGCCGCCGCCTCACAGCGCCGCCAGGCCCGGGATCAGAGACCGCGGTCTCGCTCCGCCGGACGCCGCCCCCCTCACCGCGGGCCCCGGCCGAGGATTGAGATCAAGCCCGAGGCCCCAAAGTCTTCCTAGCCGCTCTAGGAAAACGACGGTGTTCAGATCCCGCTGCGGCCGGATTTCCACCAAAACTTCTCGCTCGTTCAGCCCCATGCGTTGTGACTGTCCCAGTGTATTTTGCAGTGAAGCAGCCGGTGTCTCAGCCCGCTTGCCTGCACACAAAAGCTGTTTTTTACGGCTACCCAGATAAATCCAATAAAGAGTGTATTTTCTGGTGTTCCGGCCTCGGCCGATGGTGTTATGAGTGTTGTAAGAATGCCCACGCCCCAGTGCCCATTCCCACACCCAGACACAGCCCGCCACGGTGCAGGGCTCGCACAAATAAAATCGACTCCGGTCGATTGTGCAAACACTGTAGTGAACGCGCCCATATCCCCATGCCCGCTTACACTACACGCTGCGTGTCCCTCGGTTTCTGTAAAAACGAAACCAACACACATTCAGTTGGCTCTAAACGACAGTGTTTTCAGTGTAGCGAATGTGCCCGTGGTCCCGCGCCCACATTTCCTCACAGACACGCCGAATCCCACGGGATTCGCCCCGCTCACTCTCTCGGCGCTACCCGCCTCAGAGGAGATGAGCGCGGCCAGGCTGCCCGCTGTGATCAGCGCGCCCCCCGCCTCGAACGCCGTAGACACGGCGCTGTGTTCCCAGCACACACGGACTCTTGTGCCGCCGCTTTCCCGCGGCCAGAGCCCAGATTTCATTCTGCCCCTAGCTATTCACGCGGATGCGTGGTCAAGGCTTCCCGGGGTATCAGAGTGGGTGCTGAACACTATAAAGAGAGGCTATTCGCTACAATTCGCTCGACGCCCTCGCCGCTACACGGCGCGCGTCGAAACTACGGTGAAAAGCGAAGTATCTCATCTACTTCGAGCCGAGATAGCGAAACTACTGAGGAAAGGGGCTATAGAACCTTTATCTCAGGCTCAGAGCGAAGGGGGCTTATACAGCAGATATTTTCTGGTACCGAAGAAAGATGGTGGGCTCAGACCCATTCTAGATCTGAGGCTGCTGAACAGAGCGCTCGTGAAGCGCCAGTTCAGGATGCTTACGACCAGGAAAATCCTCGCGCAAGTGCGCCAAGGAGACTGGTTCATGTCAATAGATCTGAAAGACGCGTATTTCCAAATACAAATAGCGTCCCATCACAGGCGATTCTTGAGATTCGCCTTCGAGGGCCAGGCGTATCAATACACAGTCCTGCCGTTCGGCCTGTCCCTAGCACCCCGTACGTTCACGAAGTGCATGGACGCGGCCCTCGCCCCCCTGAGACTTCGGGGCATGCGAGTTTTGAACTACTTGGACGATTGGCTGATTCTAGCTCGTTCACGAACGGAGCTCTTAGAACACAGGGCCGCATTACTCGAGCACCTCGAGGAGCTGGGCCTTACAGTCAATTGGGCGAAAAGCTCACTGCTCCCCAGTCGGAGGATTTCCTTTCTGGGAACAGTGTTAGACTCGCTATCCATGACGGCACGCCTGTCACCAGAGCGCGGATTGAATATCCAGCACGTCGCGAAATCCTTCCGCCACGGCTCTATAGTCCCGCTCAGAAGGTTTCAGAAAATGCTGGGTCTCATGGCCTCAGCAGCCTCTGTACTCCAGTTGGGCCTGCTCCGCATGCGCCCACTGCAGCTATGGCTAAAAGCACGAGTTCCCCCCAGGGCATGGACCGCAGGTCTGTTTCGCCTCAGGGTCGACCTTCAGTGCATTTCGGCTCTGAAACCGTGGAAAGCAACCGACTGGTATCAGTCAGGTGTGAGTCTGGGGATCCCCTCAAGTGTGAAGGTGGTGTCTACGGACGCCTCCACTTCGGGGTGGGGAGCGCTGCTCGAGGGCAGACCGCTGGCTGGCCTGTGGTCAGTGCGGGAGAAGCTCCTCCACATAAACTGCTTGGAATTGATAGCAGTCGACAAAGCGCTAAGGCGCTTCTGTCCCCAGATAACAGGCCACCACGTATTGGTCCGGTCGGACAACATGTCAGTGGTGGCATACATAAATCGCCAGGGCGGCGTCAGGTCCCGAAACCTTTACAGGCTGACGGAACGCCTCCTGGTCTGGGCTCAGCACAACCTGCTCTCGCTGAGAGCGGCGCATGTGCCTGGTCACCTAAATGTGGGACCAGACAGGCTGTCCAGAAACAACGTTCCAGCAGGAGAATGGTCTCTGCACCCGCAGACGATCCAGCTGCTGTGGGAAACGTTTGGCAAAGCGCAGGTGGACCTGTTCGCGTCCCAAGAAAACGCTCACTGCCCGAGATTCTTCTCGAAAAGCCGGGACGCGCTGGCCCATGTTTGGCCCCGCCGCCCCCTTTATGCTTTTCCCCCTGTCTCACTCCTGCCTCAGGTGTTGGAGCGAATCAGGAGGGAGGGATGCCCAGTGCTACTCATAGCTCCGCTCTGGACAAACCAGTCGTGGTTCCCTGTCCTGATGCAGCTGACCAGCGCTGCTCCATGGCCTTTACCGCTGAGGAGAGACCTCCTCTCTCAGGCGGAAGGCTTGATTTGGCATCCTCGCCCGGATCTGTGGTCCCTGCACGCATGGGCCATCAACGGGTACCCGCTGACCTCCCAGAGGGAGTGTTAAACACGATCGCGCAGGCTAGAGCCCCGTCTACCAGACGGCTCTACTCCTCGAAGTGGTCTGTGTTCTCTGCTTGGTGTCAAGCGCAGGGCTTTTCACCTGTAGACTGCGGGGTTACGGAAGTGCTTTCCTTCCTTCAGGAGCTACTGGATAAGGGCAGGTCCCCTTCCACGCTCAAAGTATACGTGGCGGCCATAGCAACGTTTGCAAAACCGGTGTCTGGCCAGTCACTAGGAAAGAGCGACTTAGTCGTGCGTTTCCTTAGAGGAGCTCGGAGGCTAAACCCTCCCAGGCCCCCTTCAGTCCCGACATGGGACCTTTTCACGGTCTTGGAGGCCATGAAAGGCGCCCCATTCGAGCCAATCCAGTCGTCAGACATGAAACACTTGTCTTTCAAGACAGCGTTTCTTATGGCTCTCGCTTCAGTGAAGCGCGTAGGGGACTTGCAAGCGCTCTCAGTAAGCGCGTCATGCATGGAGTTTGGACCTAACGACTCTAAGGTCATACTCAAACCAAAGCACGGTTACGTGCCGAAATCCCTCAACACACCGTTCAGGGCCCAGGTGATTTCCCTGTCTGCCCTTCCGGTTCTCAATGAGGAGAAGGACGCGAGTCTCCTTTGCCCTGTCAGGGCACTAAGGGCTTATGTGTCCCGCTCGTCTGGTTTCAGACAGACTGAGCAGCTTTTCGTTTCGTTTGGCGGCCGTACTAAGGGACTTGCCGCGTCGAAACAGAGCTTATCCAGATGGATAGTTGGTGCCATAGCGCTGGCTTACACTTCTAAGGGCCTACAGTGCCCTTTGGGTGTTAGAGCGCACTCCACGAGAGGCATGGCCTCCTCGTGGGCATGGTCTAGCGGGGTTACCCTGCAAGATATTTGTATGGCCGCGGGCTGGGCCTCGCCGTCTACATTTATAAAATACTATAATCTGGAGGTCCCCGCCTTACAAGCTAAGCTTTTGGCGGTATAAAATTCAGTGCTATCTGCCCGCTGTGCGGCTCGGATACTGAGTTTGACCTGCGTATCGCTCACTGACCGGTACAGCAGCTCATTTAAAAGTTGACACACTTGTGGCCACCCAGTTCAGGCTGAATGTTCACCCTGACGGTTTGGTTATTGTCATATGATTGGCTCCTTTCGGAGGCTATTTACAGGGAATGATGCTTCTAGCCTCTCTTCCCTCACTCTCTGTGAGTTTATGGTGATTATGCACTATATGCGCCCCGGGCTTCGGCCCCTGGGACTTTGGTGTTGGATCCCTACCAGCACGGCGTGTTGCATTGTGTTCCCCATAGCGTAAGATATTACGCAGTACGAGAGATACTCTCGTAAGAGAACGTACTCGGTTACTAACGTAACCTCGGTTCTCTCTAGAGAGGGAACGAGTACTGCGTATCTTGCCGTGCTTGGAATACGCTCTGGTTCGCTTCGGCGATGAAAACCGACGTAAGAGCAGCTATCGAGCCTAGATATAGGGCGAGACCACGCCCTTTCTGGCGGGACGTGACGATATGGGCGCGAAAGGCCCCCATTCGTCGTGACGTCACGCAGAGCCTCTCTCGATAGGCTGCTGCTATTGCCGCAGAGCAGCCATAGGCGCGCGAGCTGTCTCGCCTAGGTCTGCTTGCTGCTGCAAAGCGTTTTACATTAGTAAAAAATTAAGGATAATTTTTGGCTTCAAAATCTCGTGGAAAAGAGTTTTCCCCATAGCGTAAGATATTACGCAGTACTCGTTCCCTCTCTAGAGAGAACCGAGGTTACGTTAGTAACCGAGTACGTTTTAGTTGAAAACCCAATACTTACAGTCAAATGCCTTCGTCACGCCGCGGTGATGTTATCAGCCTTGGAAGGATGCAGCCTCTAAATTTGGATGCAGCTTGTCACTCGTTTCTGCCGCTTCTTCGCCTGGTTTTTTGATCCGGAGATACTGTACTCTTTCAGAAGATGTGTAATAGCGTCCCCTATCTTATAACAGTCAAAAAACTTGGATTGACAGAAAATTCTGTCAATGGCAGCGAAAGAGTTAATGAATAAATAATCAGTTATTTTATTGTCATACAAAAATGTTTGGCAGTCTGATCAGATAATGCAGATATTAATGTTTGCATTAGCATACAACAATTAAGGGCTGTTCAAACAGAACGTGTTTTTCACTCCACTACTACGCTACTCTTCCATTGTTTTTCTAAATGCGCTAGAAGGACGAGATTGACTCTTTTGCAGCGTCTTGTGAAAGACACGACGTTCTAAACGTGTGCCGTGCTCAAGTTAAAAGAAGTTAAACTTTTAAAAAATGCGTTTTCTAGACCTTGAATTTTTTTTTTATTCCACCGACCTGCGTCTCACATTTTTACCGCAAAACAAGTTTTGTGTGAATCAGCCCTTACTTTGACTTTGCAGTATTTGTGGAAAGAATGCCAATTTTTAAATCTATGATATTTTACGTTAAAACAACTTGGATTCAAAATAGCCATTTTTATTTATGCTAACTGAATGCCACTTGCTGAATTAAACATGCAACCTTATCATCAGGTCATGTGACAGCAATGCAGCACACTACTAATTAGAAATGATAAATCACATCATGCATAATGCAAAAAAACAGTAAGAAGTATATATTAGTATAATGCATCATTAAACATTTCCGACTAAACTCGAACTAATAAAAAAGTATAGGATATAGTCATTTGTGTCCTGGTTATATACTGCACATTTAGCAGGTCATGCATACTGTGCACAATGCACACTTGCTAAATTAGCATGCCAAAGGAAATATGTTTTCAAAGGGTCAAACATGAAACGACTCATTAAGACAATTGCTTAAGGCGTTCCTCTGGGACTGAACTGCCAATGGGTTGTTTTTGGTGAATTTTGAATGGACACTACATCACCAAACAGGAAATACAAGTGAATCCTAAGGGTCTAATGCCCTGTGGGAATTTGGTTGTATATCATCTCTGATTAATAGTACGCACTACGCAGTATGTGAAAAAATAAAAAATCACTTAAGCTCACAAAAATAATTATAATGACTGAGTATTTTGGACAACAACTTTCCATGATCATATTACTAGAATCTGAATATGTCATTATGATGAACATGAAGTTGATGCTTAAAGTTCCGTTTGAATTTGAAAAAATTCCAAAAGGCGGAACACTGTTTGAACTGTAATCAGATCGTGGCTTTATTTCCTGTTCCATTAACTCCTTTGAATCTTTGTGGAATTCCATTATTCAGACAGATTTTGATCTCCTGACCTGATCTGGTGCTCTCCTGATTGACCTCTGCACCTCCTTTCCTACGACTCTGATCCTTTCATTCTTGTCTTCTCATTAGAGCCGGCAGCACAAATCACAGTCCATGACCTGAGCGGGTCAGGATTAAACTGTAATGTGGATGTTCATGCAGCGATACTTAGGTTAGCTCAAGCCACAAAGACAAGTTAGCACATAAACTGATACATTTTAGCTTGAATATCAAAGTATTCTCACAGTAATGGTTGGGGGCAAATCTGTTAAATGATTCATTACGGGGTGGAGCGGTAAAGGCGGGCCGGTGGTAATGAAATCTACTGAGACTCCAGTTGCAAATCTGATCCAAATAAACTGACTGTAAAAAAAAAAAAAAAAATAGGAGAATATTAGATAGTGATGTAAAAATTAAAGGAACATTACAGTCAAGATAAATTCAAACGTTTAAACCATGCAAAGAATTAACAAAGGCGTATTAGTACAGTTAAATTTAAAAAGCTTCATTGGTCAAATAGACAAAAAAATAGAAAAGTAAAATAAACATTAACACTTAAAATATACAAAAAATATTATTAGTAAAATAAAAAAACAAAATTGGAAAAAATAATGAAAATACCTTTACATCATTCAAAAAATAAAAATCTAGAAAAAAAAATGCTCTTAAGAATTCAGAAATGAATTCCTTTAAAGCATGCAAAAATAAAAAGTTAATAATATAATATAAACACATAATATAAAATTATAAAGTAAAATTATAAAAGCACCTAAAAAATTGCAAAACAATTGGTTAGTAAAATAAAAATGTCCTTAATAAAAACAGACAATAAAAAACTAGAGAACATTTTTTTAAAACAGAGAATTAGTAACAATATACAGAAAAATAGAGGTCCTGAAACAAAGGTTGTCGAATCAGAAAAAAAGTTTCTATAATCAAGTGTTTTAGTGTGTGTGTATTTAAAGTGGTTGAGTGGCAGGCTTGAGTACATTCCCCAGTTGATTTAGTGTAGCTAAGATCAGATGGAATGTGTCAAAGCCAAAAGCTCTAGTTTAATCTCGCTGGCCTCCCCTTCCTCTGACAACACAAGCTGACATCTGACTGGCAGTGGGAGTAAAAGAGATCCGGGGTGAACGAGAGTCAAACCGACAGGAAGAATGATAAGGTGATCTACAAAACATCAAAGAAGGATTCCGAGAGACAAACAGATGCATTAAAAAGCGACGAGACATTTAATGGTGTTCAGAAGCTTTTCTTTATTGGCCTGAAGAGTAGAGTCACAGAATGTGTGTAAAAGTTGGTGTGTGTTTTATTCTGTAAAAACCGAGAAACAAGGCATGCAATCAACAATCGCTCCTTCCAAATTCATTCAAATAAACTCCAACTCATTCATCTAAATAAACTACGGTATACAGCAAAAAAAAAAAAAAGCATTTTGGAGCATCAGCTGAATTATACAGGTAAATATTTTGAACACACACACGCGATGGCCAAATGCTGTAGTAGGCAGATATTAAGAACCAACTTTAGCATTTCTGATTGTTTTTACAACATATCCATTAGTAATTCATAGTAAACTGGTGAATCGCACACAAACATGTCACACTTCACCCCAACATTTAATTCTATTTTTTCATAATTTTTAAACCTATTTTTAAGACACATTTTTTTGAAATTTTTTGTTGTTTAGATTATTTCCATGACAATTGCGTACATTTCTCCCCATGTTCTCAATACTGTACAACCAAGTCTAATTCCAATTCCTTTCCAATAAATGTATTGATATGAATATTAATTATTCTCAAGTTCATATTTTGAATTTACTGTTACAGTAAAAATATATAAATGTTTTTTTTATTTTTATAAATCAGCCTAAAATAAGCATCATATATATATAAAATATATATATATATATATATATTATATATATATTATATATATATATATATATATATATATATATGTGAAGCCTATATGATATATAAATATATCTGCATGTGTATAAGTTTATTGGACGGGGTGAAATACGACCTGGAGATGTTCTTGACAGGTTTTGTGAGATTCACCCAAACATGTCATGGCCTCAGGATGTGAGAGCATATGTGTGGATGTGCATTTGTGTGTAATACAATAGCATTTTGAAGAAGAAGAAAAAAAAAAAAAAAAGCAACAGCATACAGATTCAACACATTAAGACTTGAGCAAGACTCCCATGAAAACCCCTTTTATAGCCATTCTATATTAAAACTTGTGTTTTAAAATGTAACAAACCCCCCTCCCATTAATTCCAACAGCAAAACGAAGGGTGGTTGGAAAAGCCAAGAAAAAAATATTACTTTAGAACAGCAAAAACGCATATAAACAGATTACGCATCAAAGGGTCGGAGCTCTTGAACAAGAATGCAAAATGACCCATGCGGGGTTAAACAGCACTCTAAACACACAGCTAAAAGGCAAAAGCTAAAAAAAAAAACACTCTTTCCTCTATGTAAACATATTCACATACTTGTGCCATCTGTAATGTTACCTTTCTCTTCAGTGCTGAAGTGTACAAACTGCATCACTGGTCTGCATGCATCACATATTGTAGGACATTTACACATGCCACATGAAGATATTTCATATCAGTCTGTTTGGGCACCTTGTTTCCTCTCCTAATCTGCTGAAATAAAGCTTTGTGACAGCATAGGTCAATTTCAAAGTGCACGTAAGAAAAAGAAAATCAAATAAAGGAAAAGTGCAGAAAGGTGGAGCACTTGTGCTTCTTGCAAAAAGAAAGAAGAAGTAAAAACTAAATACTTGGCTGCATAAAATAAGTTGTTTTTTATTAGTTGCCACAGAACAACTCAACTATAGTTAAGCTAATGATTTAAGCAAAACCGATGAAGTACCACACATTATTTTATGCAACCAGGCACCCAAGTAAGCTGACGGAGGTCTGTAACCTCTAGACGTGTGCCAGATGGTCGGGTTAGACTGTGAGAGAAATGAAGCTGTTATATCTCTGAATGTTCCTCTTGAGGATCTCAGAGCAGGGCCCGAGGACACGCTCAAAACGTGGCCGGTCCAGCTTCACACACTTGAGCGGACCCCTGGCCACGACCGTGGCTGCACGGGGTCTGTTCAGCAGCAGGGCTATCTCACCTACACAAATAAAACAAACACACACGTTAGCTTAATGACTTGATTTAAAACTGATATTATGTAAATCAATTTTGATTTGTATATACTCTGACACTCAAAACTCAAAACATTACAGTGTAACCAGGCAATTAATTGATACTAGGTTGTCAAAATAAGTCAGATATGTATTTTGCCATCAGGTCTGGTGTCCCACAGGGGTCTGTTTTGGTACCGCTTACATTTACATTATCATCAACACCTATTCAGTAATTAGCAACCTGACCCTTCCTAATGAACAAATGTGTGAACTATGCCGCCACACTGAGGTTAGCCGATTACAACAAAAGTTTATTTACATACAGTTTCGAAGTCTTAAAGGTACAGTGGCAAAAACAGTCAGTTTAATTCTGGATCAGATAGAGAGAGAGGAAATGTTAATAAAAATCTAAATAATTACAAATAAGAACATTGAGCTATAAGTATATATTATATAAAAGTGTAGATAAGACCCCTTTAAAATAAAAAATTGTGATACAATAATACACTGTTCTACTAAATGTTTGAAAAAGACTTTTATAACAGCGATTTCAGTTGTTTTACATTCTGCAAAATAAATTCAATCATTAAATAATTTTTCAATCAATAAATAATAATATTAGTTATATTTCACAACATTTAAGACATTTAAGGTACTTTATTTTTTTTAATCTGTATCCTAATCCACCTTAAAATGCAAAACCCAATAAATAATGAAGTCTTTTGTAGGTTTGAGCAGCCCAACACTGCAATTTTGACTCATCCAATGACATGAGTTAGGGGCGGTACTATCTCATTGGCCAACCAATGGCAGATGGGGGATTGTTCAGAAAACCTGTTTAAAACAATCACTATTTTTACCATTTTTATTTGGTGACATTAGCTGTGCAGAAATGTCTCATATTTAAGCAGTCATATGTTAAAAAAAATCACTGCCTTTGCTGCGTGCATAAACACAACCCTTTTAAATTAAACGGTTATAAAACAAAGAGCAGTAGCTCTCTATATAATGTAAATATGACTATATTCACTACGTAGAGTCTAAAAGATCAATCTAAAGATCAGTATGCCTGTGGTGCAGCAGTGTAAACCGCACTGACAGTAAACAAGCACACAGATCTACATTCTGCAAGCTCTGCACATGACGAACTGCCACCTGTTAGGAAAGCTACTCTTCCTGTCTGGCTCAGGCACTTCTGTTCTGTTATTTACAAGACTCTGGCACAACGCTGCAGGCTCTGCGATCCTTACGACACTCACCGAAGTAGTCAGACGGACCCAGGCGGCCCACTTCGACATATTCCTCATTATCAGACCTGCGCTGCAGAACAGATGCTGTACCCTGGGAAGAGAAGGAGAGATTCAGGTTTAATGAGGAGGAAAAGTATAAAAAGAGGAGCAGAGGGAGGGAGAAAAGCCTAGCTCATGGTGTCGCCGAGTTTGAGACGTGTCAAAAGGATTAGTGCTTTATGTGCCTGCAGGTGTACAGGGTTTAGACAACTCTGCATGCTCGCAACACACACGAGTACGTCATAGACTGACACATGCAAGCACACCTGGGCCTGTCAGTGTCGAGATTTTTCACAATCATAGAGTTACACTGCATGCGGCGCCCCACACTGCAATGCAAAAACTCATTTAGAAAGATAAACAAGGAGACAGGCAAACGGTCTGTCACATTTGTCACATCAAGGACAAACACCACCCACAATACAACAGTAAAACGAGGAAGGCTGACAGGACAGGGCTTCTCTCTACTCATAGTCACTTTACAGAAGTTGAAAAGACGAATAGCTGTACAGTACAATATCAGTACAATATCAGTACAATATCAATATCAGTACAAAAAATGCAAAAAATAAACAAAAAATGCAAAAAAAAGCATGTAAAACAATAATTAGAATAATGTAAGTGATGTAAATGTTAAATGAAAAAATTAAACAAACCAATCTGTAATATAAAAGTGAAATTATAAACAATTGGGCTCAAATAATTTAAATATATAGTTAAATTATTTAGCAATAATGATATAATTATTTTATATGAAATGCTATTATTATAGATGCATATATAAATATTAAGACTTACTATTAATTATTAATTGAATTGTTGGAGTAATACTGTTGAATAAAACTAACAGTAAACACATTTTTAAAAATGTCCTTGATTTGAATGTTAACTGCAATACCCTCTTTCATTAGTCTCCAGACTGTAAACTCGTATCTTGTGAGCAAATGTGGGGGTTGGAAGCAGGTTAGAAGGTCATCTACAGGCTCCATTGCTGGTTCACTTAGGTCTTTGCATGTCAACGGCAACAATTTGTAAAAAGAAAAGCAAAAAATATGGACTACTTTTTACACATAACAGGAACTTTATGATTAAATGACATTACATAGGTGGGAGAAAGTAGTTCCACCAATACTGCGATGTAATCATATCTTAGATAGCAGCACTAGCTATTAAAGCTACTCCATAAACATCTAATAAAAAAATAATCAACAAGCTTTTACTAAGAAAGACCACATACAGTGAGAAGAAGAGGCCCAACCCTTGAGGGATGCCAGAGCTGACCTGTTTGCTCTCAAAGGAAGTCGTTGTCTTCACTCAAACTGCTAGTGGACACTGACATATGATTTGAACCAGTTCTAATCCACAGCACTTGTCGGAGTAGTCAATACCATATCACTGTCCACCGCCCATGGCTGTATCTCACATGTAGCACTACTGGATCTCTTTGGAGCTTTCAACACACAGTTGACCCCATTGACCTTAACATCCTGGTAGAAGACTTGAAAATCACAGGTCAAGTATGAAAATCAAGGGTCAAGGATAGTGTCCATCAAAGCTGTGTACTGGAGTTAATACTAGTATCATTGTAAACACTGCGTTAACTTCCACTGCTACACTGATACAACAATTATGCATCAACAAGACTAAAAGCTTATTTTGTAACGTTTGCAGCAACTAAATATTTATTTAAGTGTCAATATGTGTTATCACTGAATTTTTTAAACTCAATTTATAACATATCAGGCATTGCATAACAACAGCCTTGCAACCACCCGAAACACTCTAGCAACGACATACTGTAGAAGGTGCTAAAACTACTTAGAAACTGCATAGTAACACCCTAGCAACCACCCATAACACTTTAGCAAACACAACAGTGTGCTAAAACCACTTAAAACACCTTAGAAATTGCACATCAACACCATTGCAACTGCATAACAAGTTATTAACTTAAAATCATTTAGAACACCATAAAATTGCATAGCAACACCCTAGCAACCACCCACAAGACTCTAACAAATACATGGCAAGGTGCTAAAACCACATAGCAACAACCTAGCAACCACCCATAACTCTCCAGCAACCACATTACAAGGTTATACAATCACTTAAAATATTTTAAAACATTCATAACAACCCAAAATCCACTTAACAGTGCTAAAACCACTTAAAACACTGAACAGCATAGCAACAACATAGCAACCACTCATAATGTTCCAGCAACCACATAAGAAGGTGATACAACTGCTTAAAACAGAAACAGTTACAAATTGTATAACACCACCCAGGCAATCAAATAAAGTGCAAAAACCACTCAGAACACTTTTGGAATTGCATACTGTATAGCAACACCCTAGAAACCACACATAACATTCTAGCAACTACCTAAAACATTGCTAAAATCACTTGAAACACATGGAAATTGCATAGCAACACCTTAGTAACCACATAAAGTGCTAAAACCACTCAAAGCACTTTATTAATTACATAGCAACACCCTAGAAACCACACATAACATTCTGTCAACTACTTATGGTGCAAAATGATTGCAATAGGATTGCATAGCAGCACCTGGCAACTACCAATCTAGCAACCAAATAACAAGCTGCTAAAACCACTTAGAACATTTTAGAAATTGCATAGCAACACCATAGCAACCACATAACAAAGTACCCCCCCCCCCACACACACACCAAATATGCAATTTTACTGCTAACTTACAAAGTGATAAAGTGAAATTGCCTATAAGACTACCTTAAAGATTTCCAAACACCCTACTGCCTTCTACAATACTGTATGTCTCCTTCAATCTCAGGATGCATGCCTCTTCAAAGTACTGTTCGAACATCTGCTGATGGAAAGGCATTATGTTACAGCGCTCCACAGCTGTGGGACCGCATTGCTGGCTGCCAATATGAATAATCAGACAAGCTGCCAATATTTTATTCAACATCTAGAATACAAACATTCCTGTTCAGTCAAGCATATAGCTAAAGTAACTCATGCATACAGGCTACCATTTTCACCTGAAGGCATCAAGCTCCATTGAAAATCTAAGAGTTTGGGTTAACCGAGATACCAATGTTGTTGACTTGCTGTTTACTCACGTTCAGTAAAGTCTGGAGCTGGCGTCTGGACAGGCGGCTCTCTACCTCTCAGTCTCTTTTAGGAATACCAAACCATCTAATTTGCCTTGATGCATAAATACTAACTCATTTTCTCCTCCAATTCTCCTGCATTGATGTGTGCATAGTTAGGTATGCATATTGCTGAACCCTTTCATGGGATAAAGTAGGCAGAACTATCGTTAACCTTTTATTTTCTCACGCTCTATCAAACATACCACACTAACACTTTTTAATCTTAAGTTATAAATTATTTATTAGGATAGTTTGTGAAAAAGGTAATACCAGAATGGACTGTGACAAGCTCAGAGGTAAAAAAAAACAAAACAAAAACAAACATCTAAAATAGCAGATGAAGTAAAAAATTGTAAATTATAAATAAACGTCATATACTGTTCAAAACTTTGGGGTCAGTAAGATTTTTTCTTAAAGAAACAAATACTTTTATTTAGCAAAGTTGATCAAAAGTGGCAGTGAAGACTTTTTACATTGTTACAAAAATGTCGATTTAATAAAATAAATAGTTTTTATTTTCTAATCACTCTGGCCAAAATGGTGTTATAAGGGCATGTCATATTTATACAGAAAAATTACTAGCACAGTCTCGTGCTTGATATATATAGGTTTCATTATGGAAAGTCTGTAGCGCTCTGTTAAATGCTGTAAAAAAGTCATGAAAGATCCAGAAAATTCTCAGCACAGCAGCAGTCCTTTGACCAGCTCTTCCTCAAAATACTCATGAATAACTTCAATGTGCAAAAGAGCTAACCCTGTGAGAAAAAGTGGAAACAAGTCAGAACATTGCATTTTTAATATGTCAGGGATGGCTTTCATCTCATACTGATTTGAATGTGCCTATAATTATGTGGTCTGTAATGACAGATTTCACTTTTTCTTTAAAAAAAACTCTAAGCTTTGAATGTTTCGGTGTGACCCTAGTGGATCAGCGTTCTGGTATTTGCAGGATCTTGGCTTGGGACGTGCTCTCCAGAGGTATGACATCATGGGGATGCCCTGGAGCTGTTGGTTTTGCATTACTATCAAATTAAAAGTCTCAAAATGGGCAACAAATTGTATCAGCATCTGTGGGAAAAACCTATTTAACACAAACAAATTGAGGGAGAGAAAATATAAAACACAAACACCCAAATGCAAAAAATTTAGCAGAGTTGTCTAATTGGTCGTCTCCTCTCACATGATTAAGACAGTCTGACAGCAGCTGTATGGGTAATAAACCACACCACGAATCATCACATTTAGCACGGCCCAAATTAAGATGATGGAACGTTATACATTGCAAAATCAGTTAATGTGTGATGCATCAAATCATAGTTGATCTGTGACTCAATCTAACAAACAACAAATGTGTCTCAAACTAGGGTTATTATAGTTAAATAAAACTAAAATCATAAAAAAACTGAAATAAAATATCAAAATACAAACTTATTTCATTTGAACTAGCTGCCAAGCCTACATTTCTTATTTTCATTTTAATTTCATCACTTGATGTCCCTAAAATAACTTTCTTTCTTTCTTTCTTTCTTTAAATGTGCCAGTGTTAGCCAGCTGGCTAATTTTCAACTGCAGTCCTTTGGCATGTTTTTGAAACCTAAAACTTAAATAAAAATTAAAACAACATGTGTACAAATAAAATAAACTATAAAAATATATAAAACTACAATAGTGTCTAAATGATACTGAAATAACACTGTCCCATCCACAGGGGTAGAGTATGTTAACAAGAAAGACAAAATGTTTTTTCCTTCACGTTTTTGTGTAAAAATTGAAAAACCCCAACCCTACCAGTCTCTGTCAAGACAAAGAAGAAGCTAAAAGCAAGAACTATGGAACCAGAGCTGGACAATGACACCCACACAGCTCTTCCTTCCTTCCCAATTCTGTGTCAGTAAAGCCGTCCCTCTGGTTCCCTCGCCCAGGCCTGGAGTCTCGGCCTGACCCTGTGTGAAAGTCTGTAGCCTACATTCCATCACTGAACCGCTGGCCACCCCGCGCTGGGAATCAGGCAGAGATGGGAGGAAGAGAGAGACAAACAAGCAGCGAGACAGACCCAAGTCCTCTTCATTTATTTTTATCTGTCTCTCTGCCCTGCTATACTCTGACCCAGATGAACAGAAGTTGATGGAAACGCAAACTGTGGTAAGGATGAGCAAAATAAAATAAAAAAGCACAAAGCAAATTTTGTATTCTGTTCTAATCTATTGTGTTCTGTTCCATTCTGTTCTGAGTAAACAGAATAGAAAACATACAATACATTTAGAACAGAATAAAACACAGAATAGAGTGGAACAGAACAAAGTAAACAATAGAAAACACAAACGATTAGAACAGAACAGAGCTGAATAGAACAGAGTAAACAGACAGACACACAGATAACACACACAGATTGGAACAGAATAGAAATCAATGGAGTGGAAAAGAACAGAATAAACGGAAGAGAACATACAATTGGTTAGAACAAAACAGAACACAAAATAGATTAGAATAGAAAACAATAGAAAAGAAGAAAACAGAATAGAATTGAAAAGAAAGGAATGGAATAAAAAAATGGAATTGTGCAGAGTGAATAGAGGAGAATAAAACAACTAAAAAATAACTCAAAAGGACACAATGCATTGATCAAAAGTGAGAGTAAAGACATTTAGGCAATATTACAAAAAGGTCTTTTGAACTTGTGTGTTATCAGATGGTCAACACACACACACACACACAACACACACACACACACACACACACACACACACACACACACACACACACCACACACACACACACACACACACACACACACACACACACACACACACACAACACACACACACACCACACACACACTCCTTCCATTGTTCAGCAATGAAGAACTAACCTTTCAGCAACACATGTGTGTACTTTAAATGGCTCATCAATCTCTGATTTATAACATTTCCCAAAGGAACAATCCTTACAGGAGTCTTTTCCAAACGCACATACTTGTTACATTACCTGAGCATCACCAATCTCAAATCTACAATAAATCTAACAGACAGTAATGCAAAGCTTCACCTGTGTGATTTGGCTCCTCGACATCAGGAATGTTCATCAAAATTATGAGCAGGCCAGCCAAAAATCAATTATAATGGGATTTTTGTCATAAATCATAGAGTAAAGCCATATATATCCTCAACATGCTTTATGATTTGAGGAATCATTCATGTCTGTAGCACAAATGGTACAGAATAAGTTGTGCACCAAAGTTTAAAGTGTTAAGGGTTGGTTTAAATTCATAACCCTAATTACAAGCAATAATAAGGCAATAATCAGGTGGATGCGTGGAGAGCACAGCATCATGGGAGCAAGAGGCAGTCAAATAGAGCACTACTTTACTCAACACACTGATTATATTAGAACTGCAACCTTCATGGAGGAGAGAATGAGAAAGAAGAAAAGTGAGGCGCTGAAAATACGAGAACAGACACAGACGGTAAAAGAGCCCCCTCCAGACTTCACAACATCTTCATAAATGTGGAGTTAATCAAAATATTGTTCAAAGATCTGGCAGAGGAGGAGAAGAATGCTGAATCAGCACCACCAGGGGTTTCAGAACTGTAAATGTGTTCGGCGGTGTTGACAGCACAAAGGAAGAGTATCAGCTAACGCAAGAAAGGAAAGAGAAATGGACTAGATGTGTGTGCACACACACAACCAATATAAAGTGATCCTCATTCAATTCATGTCCATTCTTAATCAAGCCACACTGAGGATTGTCTGAAAACCACTTTAGGGTGCTTACACACACGAGAGAAAGTGCAGTTTGATCTGTTTTGAGAGTGGAAAAAGTCAGAGCAGTCTGAAATCAAGCGAGAATGCCACAAATTAGATTTCCAAAAGTACTGGGAATCCATCAGGATGGTCTAAAACTCTCTTCGGTTAGGAGACGCCCACACTGGATTGCATTGCAGTAAAAGTTAAAATATTGATTTAGTCTAGTGCATAAGCACCTTTTGAAAGTGTCAGGCCAAAACGCCTGAAGCAACCTCGGGAGAAACCAAGGAGAGCCGTTCTCCTCTGGTCAACATGGAGGAACTGGTACTTAAACGAACCACAAAAGTAGGATTGTTCTTCACTAGATGGTCATTTGAACACACACCTCTGTTATAATGAAGAAATCATCTCCTGGTTCTCCCTGAACTACGATCTTCTCTCCGTCGTCAGACTGCACAGGCTCCAGGGCATCGGCCACAGTCAACCTCTCCCACTTATCAAGGGATTCTGCAAGACACAAAAAGTTTGATGTTAATCTGGATCTAAATGGACCTGAAAAACTTCACTTCAAGTTCAACCCTTGAACTTTAGTGTTATTAGGGGTGTGAATCTGTGGGTGGACAGTGAATTGATTCATATTGCGATTTATAGGATTGCAATTTGATTCAGGAACGATTTTTGCTAATTCTAAACAATTCAATTCGATCTGATTCAGAATGAGATTTGTTTTAAATTAATGTTTCGACTTTATTTTTTTAAGTTTATTCATAGGATGATGTAAATTCATCTACTAATGTGTCTTGGGATAAAAAGAAAAAGACAAACTACTTAAAGTCTCCCTGTAGTCAAACATTTTATCCCTTAAAACTCATCTTTGATCACCAAAATGACATATTTAGGTGTTTTTTCCTTGAAAAAAATTATTGCATGCCTTAAAATAGCTTGAATGTAGCTTTAGACCCTTGCCTAATTTAGTATACGCAGTTCTATGAATATGCAAATTAGCCCCGCCTCCACTCACTCACACCAGCTCAGAGATTCACTCGTTGGCGATCACACGTTGATATGATTGGTTACAAGGTAGTTTGTGACGTCAGAAATACCAGCGATTTCAAATCGTGTTTTTGAGACTGTATTTAGATCACTGCAGTTTTAAGGAGAAAATACTCCGCAATGGTGTCGACTTTTGAATTTACACATGGTTTGTCTTAAAGCATATTAAAAACACCACATAGACATATAAACAATATTAAAACCTTGATTTTCACCACAGGGGGACTTTAAGATTGTTCACTGCACCAAGCAACTTGAAAGTAAACTCATTAAATACATGTACATACAGGCTACTTGGAACATAAAGTGTGCAATGTGCCAATAAAATATTTTAGAGATGAGCGCAATTTATTTATTTTTTTAAGTTTTTATTTATTTCCATGAGTTTTCTTTGTCTAGAAAAAAACTATTTTAAAATTCCCTACTATTTCCAGTCACTAAACAAATCAAAATATCAAAATATTACCTGATACATTCAGTTTCCTCAAGGTCTCATATGCAAATAAAGTCTCCTTAAATGTTTTCATCTCACCCAAATAAACAATTATACCCATAAAATGGCAGTATTTTATCTAATAGAAAACAAAAGTGAGTTTTTCATGCAATAAAAGAGTATAGTAGTAGTGTACATGCAATAAGTTGGCAGCTTTATCAATGTTTTGTGTGCATTCGAAGGCATGAATGATGCCACGGTACACCTACATTAATACACATGCAAGTCATTTAATGTTTATATATGTTAAAATATTGAATTAATGATCCTTTACCTAAATCACGATTAATTCTATTTTTCGCATTTAAACCGATTCTTAACAAAGACAAACAATTAACGTTTCAAACCGTTTAAAGATTGATATTCATATGCATAGGCAGTATCTGTAATCGAATCGTTACACCCCTAGATGTTATAAATATGAATAAATGATACTACGTTAATGTCATGGTGCAACAAAGGCACAGAAGTTATAGTTCAATTTCCATCAATCCAAAAGCAGCGTAGACAGATATTTTTAGAGACGATTTTAAGAAAGCCGTGCTATTTTTCGTCAGCGATGAGCATCCGGTGGTCCGTGAGTGACCCGTGGATGTGTCATCAGAGGCTCAGACTAATGCTTTTATAAATAAACTGACTAATCAGAAAGACATCAAGGCTTATCACGAACTTCCTGCAGAATGTGAAGACTGGATCTTGACCTAGAAGAGCTTCTGTTGCCCGTGGACTATTGAAGCCCTGGCCGTGAGAAAAGAAACCGCCAAAGCCATCATTCAATACCCACCACATTCCAGAAACACTTCCCACCTTCCAGCATCCATCACACGGGCGTACCACACACGAACACACTAAAACTTCAGCAGCGCCGCTTCATCCTCCAGCTGCAAATAATAACCAACGCCTCTGCCCTTTGCTGTTTGCTCACTCTGTCATTCTTCATTTCCCATTATCCCATCAGAATGCATTTCCCATCATCCCAGTGCAGGACAGTAGCAGACGATCATTCTCAGATTAGACCGGCATAATAGTGTTAACATTTAAATAGTTAAAAGGAGACGACGTGTGTGTGTGGCTTAGGTGTGTGTTTGTGTGTTGGGGCCAGGCTGTCTGCATGCCCCAGACTAATGGTCACTTTATCAGGCTGGCTAAGACATCCTCACGCCCGGGCAGACGTCCACCTGCTTCAGTCGTAACATGAGCCGGCAGTGAGGGAAAAATCAACACCGCATGCTTCAACTAAGAAAAAAACTGTGTGTGTCTGTATTAGCACCTTACTCTTTTAGGATATTGTAACATAGCAGAGAAAAATTCATAACTAAGTCTTTCTGATAAAGCACTAAAAAAATGTAGGCTTTTGGTGATATTCAATGTTAATAATTTAACAGGGACTTTTTCAATCAGAGGAACCATACATTGAAAATCCTTTTCAAATGAATAATCACGGTATGTTTTCCACACTATTATCTTTGTTTTAATGAAGACAAAGGTTTTGATTTTATAGTGTGTGGTGTGTGTGTGTGTGTGTGTGTGTGTGTGTGTGTGTGTGTAAATATATTTAATTTAAAAGCACCATTATGACATTAAAAATATATATATATATTATTACTATTTTTAATTAGGACAAGACAGCATATCTTAATTTAAAAAAAATCTAATTTAATATTAAATATATTTATATAAAATATTTCATTTTTAAATGTTTATTTATATGCATTAATATGACAATAAACAGCCACACACACACACACACACACACACACACACACACACACACACACACACACACACACACACACACACACACAACATATATATATATATATATATATATATATATATATATATTATATATATATATATATATATATATATATATATATATATTATATATATATACACTAGTACTACCATTCAAAAGTTTGGGATCACTAAGATTTTTAATGTTTTAAAAAGAAGTCTCTTCTACTCACCAAGGCTGCATTTATTTGATTAAAAATACAAAACAAACCCAGTAATATTGTGAAATATTATTTCAATGTAAAACAGCTGTTTGTGAATATATTCACTATATATGTGAATATATAGTAAAATGTAATTATTCCTGTGATCAAAGCTGAATTTTCAGCATCATTACTCCAGTCTTCAGTGTCACATGATCCTTCAGAAATCATTCTAATATGATGATTTGATGCTAAAGCAATATTTATGATTATTATTTATGCTGCTTCATATTTTTGCAAATTTTTGTGATTCATTTTTTTCAGAATTCTTTGAAAGTTCAAGAGAAAAGCATTTAATTAAAAAATATATATTTTGCATTATTATTAATGTGTTTACTGTCACTTTTGCGTCCTTTCTGAAGAAAAGTATTAATTTCTTAAAAGTAAAAATAAATTGCATTGACCCCAAACTTTTGAACGGTAGTGTATATAAATATATATATATTAAAAAAATCTAAATTTAAAACACCATTATGACAATAAAAATAAATATTTTCTTTTATTGTTGCATATTATTTTTAATTAGGATAAGACATAATATTTGTACATTTTTAATATAATATTGAATATTAAATATATTTATATAAAATATTTCATTTCATTCAATAAACAGCAATATTTGTATACAATTTTGAGTGACGAGACAAAAGAAAATTGATACATGTGATTTTTGAATCTATTTATCAAAACGGACACCTTGACTGATTCATGGAACCGAATCAAACTCCCAAACTCCTAAAAGATGCAGTCACTTTTACTGTTCCACAAATTATTGTGGGTGAAATAAATGTATTTAAATAGGAATCCACGCAATTAGAAATTTCGTGTTGAGGGCGAAAGATTTCCCCACACATATCTTGCATCACGGGTATAAGTTGGTCACGTGACTCACTGTGTTGACCAACAGAAAACTGCTTGGTTTGAAAGTAAGTTGTTCTTCATACACTACTGACAAAAGACAATTTCTGCTAATAGACCTTATTTCACTGTCGTGGTCGCACTTTAACCGCCTTTTTGCAATGGATGTTTAATTCAGATAAGTTATTAAAACATCTCTATATTAACGCACAGATTTCATAGTTCAGAATCTCCGATCCCTCAATCTGAATGGCTGTTAGCACATCGTAGGTGACTGCTTACAAGTTAAAGTCAAAAGTACATCACAAAGTTTCTATGATATTCTGATCACGTAACGTGGCGTAACGAGAGAATGTTAAAATATGACTCTTATTTTTTGAAGCAGTTTTTTGCGCAAGACCTCACAAACCATGGTAAAACGTGCCAAGCCTTCACAAAACAGTACCGATTTCACAGCAATCTCAAAAGAATCTTACGCAAACAAAAACATGCCCCCCTCAAAGGCGAGAAGACGAGCGAAGAAAAGAGGTTTGAAGAGAGAGAGAGCTGGTGTTTGAAGACAGGCCGTGACAGGGCTGTGAAACGGAGAACACAGAGAGAAAGAAAAATAGAGGAAACCGAGAGGAGGAGTGTGTTTGTTCAGCCATTTAATAACCCCATTTAGAGCGACGAGTGACCTCAGGGTGCTGAAGGACGAGGGGTCACTGCAGAACTGACCATCTTAATGTTCCTCTTTCTCGCTCCTCTTTGTCTCTCTCTCACCAAACAAAACTGCTGGAATGCAAGTCCGGGTAGAATCTGGCAGCGGTGTCTGTCAGTCAAAGCTACACTCTTAGAAATAAGGGATCTTCAAATTCTGCATAGAACCGTCAGCTTCTAAAAAAACATTTCTGGCCACACAGAGTTGCGATCTTTGGAGATTAAGAAAAAGCTCTTGAGTTAATTTACAGGTTCTTCAGATCAGTGTTATTAAATTTAAAACTTCTAATGAACCAGAGATTAATTCTCTGTGGGATTATAATTTATTTTAAGGTGACGTAGTTACATTGTAATTTACTCTAATAAGTACTGAGTAATGTTAATTAACCACATGTACTTACTATAGAGTTATGTTTAGGGTTAGTTACTGTAATTATGCATAATTTGCTTCTGTTAATCTGTTAATAATATAGTATGTACCTGTAGTAATGTGAAACTACTTGCACACTGAGTCCGAAATTTTCGTATCCGTTTGTTCGTATTCGTCATTCGGTGGCTCTGAATTGTCAAAAAACCTCTCAAAATGCTTGCTACCGACGCAGAAAACGCAGAAAATCGAACCCAATACGAATATTTTTTAACGTATACATTTTTTTTTTCTGTGCGGAAATTTCGACGAGAATTGTGCAAGGACCTTTACACTCTGTGGAAATTAAAAAATCCTCTTCTCTGTCACTTGACTACAAAACTATTTGTGGTTATAATTTAAAGATGTATTTTCATGCATACTAGAAGTTCTTAGATCATAAACCTATTGACCTCAAAAAAATCTATTGAGTTGTTCACATGGACACGTCAATTTACAAATGAGACCTTATTGTAAAGTTGTAATTGAAAACTTAACCAACATTACACTAAATTAGTTTCATGGACGGTTTACAAAATCCTGTTTTTCTCATGTTTAATAAACAAGGTGTTGGAATTTAATCAAACAATTAATGCAAGATTGATTTGACAGATAAAAATCGTTCTCATTACAAAGATCTCATTACTGTACTTACCAAGTATAGACACCTTACTAGGAACTCTTCGTACATCTTCCTCTTCCTCAACGTGCTTCCCTAAAAAAACATTGAGGCAGCAGTTAGAAGACACATTGAGGACATCAGGTAACAGAATCTCCTGCCCTCTAATCAGTCTCTACGGAACAAGAATAAGAAACACAGCGCTGAGAACAAAGCCGGGGGACTTTCCTCAAACACGCTGCTGAAGAAGAACTATAAACATACAGATTAAAGCAAAGTTTTGGCTTCCTTCTCTTTTGTTCCTAGTGTTGTCTTTTTCAGCTCTGTCTCTCTCTAATACTCAGATAAAACACACAGAAACACATTAAGTGGAGACGGTCCCGTAGTTAAGAAAAATCACAAATTATCTTCTTTTTTGTCTCTATTGTTTCTCCTAGACATGAATGAGATTAAATGGAGGAGAAATGGAGACTGAAGTCTCTGAGTTATTGACTACACCACCATCATATTTTGAGACAAAAAAAATGCTAACTTCCAGCCACTGACTGACCGTGAAGATCTTCTCTCTTACGAGGTCAGTGACCTCTCCACCCATGGTGTTTGAGAAGAAGATACAAAAACATCAGAAGAACATCTAAGATGGCCTGCAGACACTAAAGTGAGGCATGACAACGTGATCTACAGCGTTCCGGCAAGTGTTGGTCAAGCTTAATGGATTAGTTCCCCCACATTTCCCAAATAAACAGTATATATTTTCTAAAGACAGACTCTGTGTAGCTTGAAGAAGTGTCTGTGGAGATCCTTTTACTAGAGCAAACAAGAAATATCATGCATAGAAAAGTGAACTAAAGCACTTCTGCTAGAGAAATTTGAGGCGCATTCTAGACTAGTGCATATTTATGTAAATGTAATGTCTACTTAAATAACTGACCAAATACAGTGTTTATGCAAGTGAGTCATCTGGGCAATAGATTTAATAATTTACTATTATATTTTGTTATTATTTAATTGGAGGATTAGGGATAAAATAATGGAAAAGATAATAATAATAATAATAATAATAATAATATTACATAATAAAAATAAAATAATATTACATATTTTCAAAGATAATTTCAATCAAAAAGCCTTTAAAATTATTTAATTGGAGAATGAACAATTTAGTAATAATAAAAACAATCAATAATAACATACTAAAATAGGCCTATGTATAAATATTATGTTATATAATACTAATATATATATATATATATATATATTATATATATATATATATATATATATATACATTTGTGTGTGTGTAACATTTTCAATATAGATTTTAAAAGCCTTTTTGTTTGAAATTAAAAAATGTTATAAATATTTATATATATATATATATATATATATATATATATTTATAAATATATAATATATTTTTCTTATTTAAATTAAAAAGGCATTTAAAATATATATTGAAAATGTTACATGCAAGAAATACAACACTCTAGTAGAATATCTAAATCAATATTAATATTTTCTTTGATAGGTCAAAAAGCTATTTCTAGATTGAACATTAAGATTTCCATCAAGTATAATCAAAAGGCATTAAACTATTGAAATATAATATATAGTATGTTTTTATATAGTGCATCTAAGAAAAGGAGGATTACAAATAAGAGTAAAATTGACATTTTCTAAAACCAACATGAATGTAGGTCATTTCACAGGTTCTCTCACACACATTATCAAACACATCGTGAAATATGACATATTTTTTAAACAGTTTTATGAATCACTGACTTATCTAATTGACTGCAGCCACACACACACACACACACACACACACACACACACACACACAACACACACACACACACACACACACACACACACACACACACACACACACACACACACACACACACAAATCTTGTTTAATTAAGAGAAGCACAGCATAGCTAAAATCTGACAGTCTGTCTCTCTTCTCACAGAACTCTGTGTGTGTGTGTTGTTAAGAGTAAGTGCGTGTTTGCATAAGAAAGCGAGGAAGACACTAAAGAGAAAAAAAAAAAAAAAACGAAACGATGGCCTGACAGAAAAATCTAAATTGGTCCCTTGTCAGGCTCTGTGTGGAGAACAGTTTCCACGGAGGCTTGTGGGGCATTAGAAATATTCATTTATTCATTCCCACAACACACACACACAAATACACACACTCTGCAAACACAAACACCGCTACAGATGGAGCACTTGATGCAGATTACGCTGTTGAGCGAGAGAGTACGTATTTAGTTAAAGAATACCAAAGGGTGGAAAGTTTGGTTTAGGTTTGAGAACGCCAACAGCACAATGATCAAGAGTTTCAATCTGGAAAGTCATGGCATCCAAGAAAGGACTCTTCATTTAAAGGGATAGTTCAGCCTAAAACAAAAATTCTGACACTACTGACTCTTATGCCACTGTGTGTGAGTGTGTTTCTACCATAAGGATGCGTCGGTAGCTGTCTCGGTCTATGCCCCACAGTTTCAGGTCAGTCTTGGCTTTCACAGTAGCAGCCCGAGGAGTTCCATATATCAGAGCCAATTCTCCAAAACTACCACCCTCTCCGATACTGGTCACCCATTCACCGTTTACATACACCTGCGAACACAACGAGAAAGATCATTACATATCTCTGATTATCATACACATGAATATGAATAACTTGTATGGTTAATTGAAGACAACAGCATTAACTTCCATAATAAATGAGAACATGCAGGGCCATTTTTAGGACTATTATGATTGTCATGACAGTTAAGTTCTCCAAGTTCCCCAAAATTTTCATTACTGCAAAATGTAAAACAAAAACTAATTTGACTATTTCAATTTCATGTATCTGAAAGGACTGACTGAACTCTCGTTTCATGCTAATGCTAGTCAAGGGCATTCACAGTGAAGCAGGTGATCTGATAACACACAGCTCGCACCTTCTATCTTCCCAACCTTGGATCCTCTAGGGTGTCTTACGAGGAATTAGATAACACCTTGAGACTCTTTCCCCTGTTTTGTCTTTCATTTTTGGCATAACGGTAAGATGCTACCGAAGAGAATATCTCACTGAATCTGTGGTTTTCAACAGCCACACGCATAGACAAGCACAAAGAGCCTCTTTCTCGTTTTCCACAGAGACTGATTGGGTTTCACCTGTAGACACACAATCCACTTGTTGATTTTATGAGGGGAGATAATAAAAAAACGTTAACACACGGGGCAGAAATAAACGCTGGTCCTGCTCGGGCCAGGCGTTCTGCCAGCCACCTAAGACACATTCCACAGGTATCTCTGCTCTCCAGACCGGCCACTCGAGCAGGTTTGGGTCAAAGCCTCCTCAGAGATGGCCAACATGTCACTTAAGGTGAGAACTTCTTTGCAATGAGTCTCCAATTCAGTCATTTTATTGGAACAACAGAGAAAAATAATGGCAAATATTTAGGGCTGCCCCCAACCAAAGATTTTTCAAGTAGTCGTCAATTTAAGCCATTAGTTGACTAGTCGCAAGTGTATGATATTAATTTAATAATTGAAATATAGACTGGGGGGGGGGGGGGGGGGGGCTCTAAAATGTGAAATTAAGTGCTGCATACTGGCAAAAGTTATGATTATGATTGTGTTGGAATAACAGAAAGGAGACTGTCTGAACATTTTAATAAGTTGTTACAATACTAGTGTTTTCCGAGTCAGTATCGGCTGCAAAGATGAAGTTGACGACGCTGACTCGTCATCTCCACAGTATAGACGCATCTATAGAGCATCACAGTCCCGCCCACAGCCTGAGAGAGCGTTGGTGCCGGAAGTAAATTTCCCATTCATTTCTCCCATTGACATTTTGGAAAATCCATATCTAAAGAGTATAAGAGCATGTCTGAGGATAACCAGCTACGGCTGAACTCATAAGCATACAACATATCATTTCGAGTGAAAAAACGAAGAGAAAATCCAAAAAAAGTCAAGGGTACAAGCCTGTGTACATATTTTCATTTCCGAGCAAAGGAACTACTCCTCCCATAAACCACCGCGCCTCACTGAAGTCGACTGAAAGCCACTGTGAAAGAGCCTTTTGAGTGACTTCCAAATCTGACGACGGCAACGTAAACTTTTTCCTCCAGTGAATTTTATATAGTGAATGTGCAGGGAAACTCCTTTTCCTCAAATTAACTGAAGCTTATGCACATGCTAAAACATTGAGCATCTGGCTCGCTCATAGGCTGTGCTGGGGCAACTGCACATCCAATGGCGTGTGGTCGTCTCTGAGGTGTGACCAATGAACTTAGCCCTACGTCATTACGTGATCTGCAGTCTTCACGCGCTGGGTTTCAGACACGTGACACGACTTCCACCAATCAGATGCATCGCTGTGGGATTGTGGGATTGTTCAGGATTGTGGGTAATGAAGTACTTATCCAATACATCGCGAATACAAGGGATTTATCTTAAAACAAGGTTAGTGCCCCATGAACTTTTGCCGTTTATATGAGCATTTACAATCACTTAGTACAGCCGTAGCTGGTTTTAAATCTACCATGTATGGTTACGTTTTTATGGCTTATATCCCAAATTTCAATGGAGAAATTGTATTGAATTTTTACTTCCGGCACCGGCTGTGGGCGGGACTGTGATGCTCTATAGGGAGAAATGCATGTTACATTAAACATCATGCAGTAAGCGCTGCATGAACATTTGGATATGTGGCTAATAATAGCTCATTTATCTATGTTAACCTTAAAGCGAGTGGTCATGTAAAGTACCTTACATTAGGCTACTGCTCGCATGTTTCAAACGATATCGAGCATTTCTTGCTCAAAATAATTACCACATGCAACAGCCATGTTTAACCACCTGTCCGTCACGGACTGCGTGACTCCACGGGCTGCTGATTCCTGTGGAGTTTGTTTTTCTGCAAATTTGGTTGACCAAGCCTCTTCTGATCGACTAAAGTTTGGTTGATAATTAGTGGGCAGACCTAAAAATATGACTTTAAGTGAGTGAATGTGCTTTTTTTCTTCTTCATGAGAGAGTAAGCGAGCGTTAATGAATTCCAAATTCGAACCCTCTCGATTAGCATGCCGTACTAAGCGCTCCAAAGTCACAGGAGATTTATCCTTTCTGCTAATGAGAGACATCACGTTGCATTCGAGACGCATCTTGACATTCCAGCACGTTTGCGCATATGTCTGGGAGGTTTATGGAGCTGAACGTGCTTGCTTACACATAAGATAAGACTGGTAGATGTATGTAAACATGTATTTTGCATGTGCTTGACAGCACTAGTGTGGCGTACGGTGGATCGAGCGAGCGTGGCTCTGTGCTCGGGCTCTCTGCGCTCTGGCTCTGACCCAAGAGCTCGATACGACACAATCTGATGTGGCAGCGACCCAGTGCTGACTCAACGCGCCCTCGGAGTTCATCCAGAGCAGAGGAGAAATATTTGCACTGATATTTCACACAGCCAAGCACATACACAAGGGGAAGAGTCTCAAGACAAACGGGACTGATAATAACATGAAGAATATTAAGATACAGTGTTCAGATTCAGTCTGTGTAGGAAAATTTTTACTATTTTAAAACAAAACAGCTTGACCATTCAAAATGGGCCAATTATAAACTGTCAATGTTAAGTCACAACCATATGACTTCCCACTTTTGCATTAAATTTATCAAAAGTGTGTGTGTGTGTGTGTGGGGGTCTATTTCAGAATCTATTTCAATTAAATGCTGTTTTTTTTCAAAATTTCTATTTATCAAAGAATCCTAAAGAAAAATGCATCACCAAATTAGCATATTAGCATATAAGGATCATGTGACAATGAAGACTGGAGTAATGATGCTGAAAATTCTGCTTTGATCACATGAATAAATGACATTTTAAAATATATTCATATAGAAATCAGTTATTTTACATTGTAATAATAAGTCACAATATTACTGTATTTTTGATGAAATAAAATGCAGTCTTGGTGAGCATAAAATACTTCTTTCGCAAAAAAAGGATAGTTTCTATTCATATTCATTCACGTTGACTATTCACTATTCTGGCCGTTGTTAGTCTGTTCACATGTAAAGAGATCATTTAATTATAGTAGAAAAAACAGTAATTCTCAGAGTCATAGAGAGAGCGTGGAAAATGCTCATAAAAACTAATCTATGACTTCAAGAAGCCTTAACTGACCTTATAAATGGACTCTAGGGAAAAAATAAAATGCTAGAAAAGTGTAGAAAAAGCCCCTTTTAAATAAACAATCGTATTTACTGATAAACCAAGAACGGGGAAGGAAAATGCTTCAGATTCCCAGGGTGATAAAAGCTAATTCTAAATAAATAATATATGCATCAAAGAAAATCTACTTTAAAGCTTCTTTAAAACAAAACAGGGAAATGGATTCTCTGTGGAGATAATGACACATCACTTCTCTTGAATTTTATCCATGCCATCTTTGGGAAGGCAAAACAATGGCAGTCAGTGTTCCAGTTTTCTGTAGTGTTAAAAGAGGCCAGTGGGTAAGTTTATTTTATTTTTTTTATCATATTGTAGACCTACTATTATATGTAGGTCTAAATGATAAGATGTTTCAGAAACGGGTTACATTCCCAGGTTACATTTCAACGCAAAGTCAATAATGAAAGAAAAACAATTTTAAATCTTGCACATTAGAGTAAATTGGCACATTTAAGCACATTCTCATCTCAAACTTTCATTACTGTATTGATTTTTGTTTTAAATTAATTTTTTAATTATGAATTAGAATAAAATACAAAAATACCAATATGTATAAATATATGATATAAAAAAATAAGAATGAGAATTTTGTTTACACTAATAAGAATATAGAGGGGGTTAATTGTCATTAAAAATAGATATTTTCTCTATGCAACACAATTTTTTTATTTTGTGAAAATAAAACGTACCCATTACATTTGTTATACTGATAAATATATTGCAGTCGGATTAATCAATCCCAGAGTATCTGCTCACTGCTGTCGTGGGCCTTAAAGTGTCCCTATTATGATATTTTAAAGGTGCCAAATTCTCTTTTGGAGGTCTCCTATAATATGTCTACATGGATCCAACGTCAAAAAAACACTTTAATTTTCACATAATTTACATTCCAGCATAACCTCTTTTCTCACAGTGTCTGAAACGGTTTGATAGATGTTTGAGTCTCTCTAACCACTCCTTTACAAGAGTCTACTCTGCTCTGATTGGTCATATGGCCCAGAGTGTTGTGAATTTCAGCTCTGGATCTTCCGTAAAAGTACAATGGCGTCAGTTTTACTGATCCATTCGGGCCCAGGTTATCATCCATTGGAAGTGCATTTACTTTCACAGCACAGAAAACTGTATCTTCTCGACATGTCAACAACAAGAACCAAACTCTTCTAGGTCTCAGCTACAACTACAGTGTTTGAGGGTCAAAGTAGACGTTGTTCGCAAGGTAATATAGACCACAGGTGGGCATTTTGCAGTTCAGAATCTGTTCTTTCATTTGGGTAACAATAACTCCATTTATCATGCACTTTGATCTTTAAAACTTTGCAGACCTTTCACATTCACAAACAGATATACACTGCATGAAAGATAAAATCAGAAAAATCATAATAGGGGCACTTCAGTGAAGTCAGCGTTTATTCTGATAAGCTGCATATACAAGTACATGTATGAGTTTGACTGTAGAAACGGGTATGAAATACTGAACTCACATCAACTTCTCCTTGATCAATCACATAGAAGTTGTCTCCTTCATCACCTGAGAAAGAAATTAGAAAATCGTGAGTTTATTCCAATCAACCAACTCCAACCAGTGAGAAGACTACAGACACATAACCCTTTTTCTCTCCTGTTTGTTTTTTTGCTCAGTAGTGAAAATCTACATAAAAAACCGAACATACCCTACCATTCAAAAGTTCGGGGTCGGTAAGATTTTTCAATGTTTTTGAAAGAAGTCTCTTCTGCTCACTATTTTAAATCCATTTATATATGAGCTAAAAGTCCCCATAGATAACAAAAATGGACTAAAACCCACAAAACTCCCATTTTAATTTCATGGGACCTTTAAATTCAGGATGGAAAGAAGGAAAAGATAAATAATTTTGTCTCCTTCACAGATTCCATCCCTTTCCAACTCCCAATTTCCGTGCATATCAAAGATAAAAGATGGCACACCACTTTAAAAACGTCACCACCTCCCAGGACAGTGTCATCTAAATGATTCCCAGGCTCCATCTTCTACACCCCATTTGAGCGTTTAATGGACGGTTGGGCGTGCCAGAAGCCACAGGCTCTGATCAACATTTCCAAGTTAAAGGCCATACATAAAGCATTTCTGTAGGTTCAGAAGGTCTTTGAGGTTTAAGTGTGTGTGTTGAAGTTGGTGTTTGAGATCCTGGTAGCGAGTGTGTGTGTGTTTGTGTGAGCCGAAGAGTTAAAAGAGTCCGTGATCCGTGCGCTGCCGAGTTCACGCGGGTTCACAGGGCTAATTAACACCGAACACACTAAGCGCTCGTAAATCACACAAGCAATTTATCTTAACACACTCACCGATCGCTAGTGCCCTCTCCCTCTCTTACTTGCCGTCTCTCTCTCTCTTTCAACCCATTCAGCTCATTTTTCTTAGTATTGTTCCTGTCTTCCTGTCTTTTATCACCTCTGCTCTGAAGTTTCTGTTTTTTGGCCAACAGATCCTTGAGTCACAGAGTGCAGTCAAATATTTGACAAGAACAAAAACACACACATGCACACTTCTACACACACACACACACACACACACACACTTTGTACATTCCTAGATCTACTTTTATGGGCAATCTGTCCATGTTAGATAAATGCTTTGAAACTCTTGTTTCAAGAAGAGAGTGCAATCTCAATTGCTTTATGAACTCCACATGAAACCAAAAAGAGCTCATTGTTTGACTATAGAAAAAAACCCTCATCACCCACCGTTCCTTCTAACTAAAACAATCTGCAATGCATTTGCACTTTTGATAATGATTTCCTTAGGTTTGCACTCTTGTATTTTGCACTGCATACACTGTATATGCACTGCAACATACAAGTTATGTAACATTAAATAAAATTGAAAACAAAAGAATTGTTTTTTTTAGCATTTAATTTAACGTTATATTATTTATTGTATTTTTTAATATGTTTTTTATGAGAGTTATGTTTAGGGCTAGGGTTCCGGTTAGGTGATAGAAAATAACCTGATATAAAAACAATAGAAGTCCTTACTAATATAGTGTGTGATAAACTACAGGTGTTTCTATACTGTACCTTGCTGGATTACCGTTTCCCCAGCGATGTGAGTGACCGGGAACATGGCATCAAATATGTCACTGGGGGGGAAAAAGAGACACATTAGATTATTCTATCATTCAATCATTGGCAATTCCAAAAACACAATACAATACTCTGAATTTAGTTCAATAGTAATATCAGTGTTATCTTTACAGCAGGAATACCAAGTGTCAAGTACATGCTGTAGTCACAGAGATCAAACGCAGCACGGCCATGTCAACGCTACTGTATCACACACTTCACCACATGTCACATGGCTTCTTTTCGCCATCTCCACAGAAACTCATGTTTTATAAAACTGTAAAAAGACAACACACAGTAAATGCTTAATCTGTGCTCTTCCCGAGGCACACACCCTCGACTAAGAAACAACCGTGCCTGTGTGAAGGCAAAGAGTGTCGTTAGTGCTACAAGTTTATGACCCTGATAATGCACTTCCATTCTTTGTCTTTTTCGACAGCCACTGGTGTGTCAGTCACTACACATGACCCCTGACTCTGCTCCCACAATACACCTCTCCCGTTACTGCTGCCGGCTGCAAGCACTGTTTATTCGCTTGTGCTGCTGTTGTGTTGTCAATGCCTCTGTAGTTGTATTTTTGCCATGTTTACATGCTGAGTAAATATACTCGACATCTCCTCAAGAAGCCGCATGACTTAAGGAATCTTTCAAGTCTGTAACACAAACAGTGTGGGATGAGTTTCTAACAAGTGTTGTTTTAGTATTATTTATAAACTATGATAGTATTCATTAATATTCTGAATTATCATTTTGTTATATTTTAATTTTGCTGTGCTTAGTCACTTAATTAGTTTGGTTATATTTTGCTTTAAAAAAACATTTAGCTTGTTTAATTCTTTATAGCTAAACTATTATTTCAGTTTTCGTAATTAAATACTTCTATGACATAACTTCTGTATTTCTATCAAATTTAGTAATTTAACACTTTAAGCTTTTTTAAGAAAGTTTTTCATCTAGTATTTATACTATATTTTATTTTATTTCCAAGATGGTTTTTAAGAATTGTAGATTTAATTTTAGTTGAACAATAACAACACTTTGAGTTACATGCCAACAAATTGAACAAACCCCAAACTCATATATTACCAATAGTGGCATTAGCAAACACCACTAATAATGCAACTAAGGTAGGGCCTAAAATTAACATTGTCAATTGCCAGTTGGCCGGTAACATTTTTTTGAATTCTAACAATGCAATATTGTGACATATACAGCAACATAGGCCTGTGCTGAATCGTCGCGAAAGTTTAAGCCTTGCCAATCAAGCACAAGCAGATGCGAAAGAGAAGAATTTGTTACTCGCCGTTTTCTGTGTGCAAACATCCGGAAAGCGGGGACACAAATCCACTCACTGCTCTAGACCAGTGGTTCTCAAACTTTTTTCATTGCGCCCCCCCTTAAAGCCCCGTTCACACTACACGCGACTTTGTCGCTGCAGGTCGCCAGTGGCTGCGATGGAGGGCGTTCCCACTACTGGTTGCCTAGTAATGTTTGTGAGTGACATTCCCGGATGTTACTCTATGTTAGACAACAAATACGTTTTCTTGACGCTACAAACACACATTTTGGAAGGAAAAGTCTAAATATAAATGGAATCAGTACATAAAATGCATAATATTAAAGATGACCGAGAAACAGTGAGTGTTCTTTGCCATCGCGGCTATTTAACTGCAGCAAACGGGCAAATACCGGTCTATCTGGGTTCCCGAAACCATCCAGGCACGGAGTCAGTACGGTGAATACCACTGTATGTACACGGAGATATATCATACATTATAGGACAGTTTCTGACTGCTAAAATGAGCTTCTCGTTCAACTTGCCTCGGTCAGACTCAGCACTGAAGAGTGACGCGCTCCACTGACTTCACTCCTATTGGTTTCGCTCGCGAAAGTCGCTCTTCATTTGCATAAAGTTAAACAGATCTCAACTTTGTCGCGCGACAGACATGCCCCATCCAGTCGCCAACGGTCGCGACCGCGCGTGTCGCCGGAAGTCGCCCGCTCACCATTGAAAATGAATGGTATCGCTATCGTGTCGCTTGGTCGCGTGTAGTGTGAACGCAGCTTAAACTTTTAAAAAAATCTTCCCCCCCAAAAAAACTATTTAATAAATAAAACGGAAGATGTTAATAAATAAAAAAAAAACGTGCAATGAAAAACACCTGCAATAGTTTCACTTTGTAATGTCATCATTTCATATAACAGTAAGAGAGAATAATAATACTTTTAATTAAAAAATGTTGCAAAAAGTTAGTTTCAGACGCTGAACTAAGGCAAACAAAACATGTAGGAACATCAAGCGGTTGTTCAAATAAGTTCCTTTGAGTTCATACTTGTGAATATAAAAGTAATTGCATGCATTGTACTTCAGACGAAACAGTAATGCAATGATTAGAGGCATTGAAGCTCATATTCCAGTCTTGAGAGCAAATAATGGAGCATCTGGTAGGTGGTCTTCAGTCACAAGCACTTGGTTTTAGAAGTTTACTGAGTGTAAAGGATGTTTATTTAAAACGTTCCACAACGAGAGCTCTCATCAGTTGTCTGGCTGAGGGGATTCCCCGGCACTCAAACCCATTCACAACCCCGCGGCGTTACGAGACTTACGATTTCAGAGGGAGATGATGATGATGATGACGGCTCCCTGGAGAACTGAACCGCGGCTGTTTCAGCGAGGTAAAGTGGTTAAAACAGCGCTGTGAGTGGCTATTAAACAAACCAGGACGGTTAAGCTCAAAGCATGATGTCACAGAGTATGATGTCAGATGGAGGAAAGATCAGAGGAGTCTTGAGGTAAAAGGAGGGGAAAGGGACTGAGAAGGTGGCCGGTGATGAGCGGTGGTGAGATTGGTCTTGAATTTGAGAAAGGAGTGGGTGGGAAGTGTTTGAGAAGACTGCAAGTTTGGAGGAGGAAAGAAAGCTCTTGTGGCGCTAGCAACGACAAGGTCATAGGTTCAATTCCCCAGAAACAAACTACTGGTTCAAAAGTTTGGGGTCAACTTCTTTCTTTTGATACTCAATAAAATGCATCACTTACCACAATATTTGTACATATCCAATATCTGGACATCTGACCTATGTCTAAACTAAACTGACTCCGCCAGATGGATTTGCTCCGCATATCCATCTGGAAACCTTCCATTGAAGTAGTTTTGGTAAGGTGCGAAAATACTGGTTAGCTGATTGGCCTATGTTGGTGATAGACGGGCCAAATCAACCAATCAGATCAACGAAGCATATGACTTACTAACAGAGCGATGACGAAAACACAACCACAAGCCAGGCTACTCTTGCTGCTGCAGGTAAAGGCTCGTTAGCTCAGCAAATAAGCAACATGTCGGCAAAGGATATTTGCCGTTTATGTAACTACAATTTGCGAATAAAAGGCACCATTTCAGGCTGAACTGTCGCGCTTCTCGTTGCGTCACACCTCAACCCGCCTCAAAGCCAACGCTGATTGGACGTTCGTTTGGTGAACTGCTCCCAAATTTTCTTTAACGGAAAGTATCCAGACTGATCTGCGAGTGAAACCTTGAAAGCTCGCGAGATCAGGATGGTCTCACGAGGCTATGTCTAAACATGTGTAGCGATTGGATCATTCTAGTTGGGGAGGGACGTAAACACAGACATCAAATACGAGTCATGTCTTGTGAAAGTAAACAGGAGGGACATAAAAAATTAATAAGGTCAAAAGATTGGATCTATGCATTAAACCTCCACAGTCTTGGAGATGAGAAAGCACATATTTAATAACCAATGCTTATTTCCAAGCCATAAATTGAGGAAAAAGCCATTTTTGTTCTGTTCAACCAACTGTTGAAATGCACACACAGGATTGTGGGATATCATAGACAGCATCCTTGTGTTTTGGATGCTGGTGTTCCCACAAGGTTATTTTAACCAGCAAGAGCACCAGGGTCAAAAAGACTGGATGACTATATTTGCAGCTGGGTCCACCGGATATACTGGCACTAATGTGCAAAAACCAGTCTGGACCAACATAAGCTGGTGTTTTGAGCAGGGGAAGGAATTAAAAACGGGAGAAGTAGACAGCAACATGAAAGGGAACAGGGGTTTCGTTTGAACCTGTCTACAAACGTGTGGGAGGAGGAAAGGTTATTGAGTGAAAACATAAGTTTTGAGGGGTTTAGAAAGAGATTAGAGGGGAGTGGGATACATTGAAGAACACGAGATGCGTCTATGTGGATGTTGAAGACACCATGTATGATGTAGTAGAGCATAGTCTTCTGGGAAAAGCCTGAGTGAGTAAAGTATTCAAAGTTCACATCCAAAAACCACAAACTGATAGAGTAAGTGACGTTCACTGCTGTCAATGAATCAGAGAAGACGTTTTGTTTGATGACGTACCGCCAATGCAGCAAAATACACTAGCATTCAAAGTTTTTTTTTTCATTTATTAATGCATTAAATTGATCAGAAATGGCAGTAAAGACATTTGTAATGCTATTTCTATTTCAAGAAAATGCTGTGCTTTTGAACTTTCTAATAAAATAAAAAAAACATCAAGGTTTACACAAAAATATTAAAGCTACACTGTGTGATTTTTACCCCCATCTAACGGTGAAAAGGTATATGACCATCCAGTGAATATTAGTTTCTGTTCCTCTCAATTCCGATTTTCGTTTTAACTCCTACGGTGGCCAATGTAGTCCAAGATTAACATGGCTTCCAGTTCGACCTCGTCCACATTCGACACGGTGCCACCGAGTGTTAAAATGCGAATGGCGAAGCTTGATGTCCCTCTTTGGCTAATGTACTTTCAAGATGGAGGGGCAACATGGCGACCGACATTAGAACCCCTTACCCTGATGTATTTTCAATGGCATATTATACACTCACGAGAATACTTTATTACTTGAACGATGTAAATATACATTAATGAGCACATATATTTTTGAAAGAACTAAGTGTTTTTAGCTAAGAATAAACTAAAAAAGTTACACAGTGTAGCTTTAAGCAGCGCAACAGTTTTCAAGATTGATGGTCATAAGAAATGTTTCTTGAAATGTTTCCGACCCCAAACTTTTAAATGGTAGTGTAGCTCTAGCAATGTTTTGGGGTGAAATACAAGACAATCTAAGAGTTTGTTCTAGTTTACAGCTTATTCTGGTCAACAGGAAGACACTGACCGAAGCTACCAATCACAGTTTGTGTTGCTTTTACATGCCACTTAGGGGCAATTATATTTTGTTGAAGATACATCATATGAAGGAAGGCATGAGATGACATTGAGCGCCTGCACAACAGTCTTTAAATGACTGTTTTCATGTGCATACGCGTGACCACAAAATCTAATGAGGCTCCTAAATCATCACCCCTTCTTTTCTTCTTTAATTGATTCTCACACTTTCAAAGGGAAAGTGTTAAAAGCGCCAACATTAGGTCTCCTTTATTTGTCCACACAAGCCAGAGCCTGCCTTATCCTCGTAAAAGTCAAGAAAAAAACACAGCTGAAGTGTTTTGGAGCCCACTGAGAAAAAGTCATACAGGTTAGAAACAAAATTAGGGTGAGCAAATGATGACAATTTTTTTTTTTTTTTTTTGCGAACTCTCGCTTCAACACTTGAATGACGTAATTTTGACTTAATCATCAGTGAAGTCACATCAGAGGAAGAGGAATGTCTGGTTTAGAGCATCTGATTGTGAAACTTAAACCCAGAACGTCTGCATGTCCTCTGGGTGTTCATGTTTATGTGCAAATTTAAGCTGCTTCACACACTCAGTGATATTTCACCCAAGAATGAAAATTCTGTCATCAATTACTCCCCATCATATGGAAGCTTGTTTTCGCCATAGAATAAAACATTTTAAAAGAAAATTTACGACTTTTTATCTCACAATTGCGAGTTTACATCTCGCAATTCTGACTTTATCAGAATTATTGAGAGATATAAAGTTGCAATTGCATGTTATAAAGTCAGAATTGTGAGATATAAACGAACAATTGCGAGATGTAAACTCGGAAATCTGACTTTATAACACGCAATTGCAACTTTATACTATGCTAGATAAAAAGTCGCTTTTTTATTTTTTATTCTGTGGTGGAAACAAGCTTCCATACCTTCATGTCATTACAAACCCATAAATCTTTTGTTCACCTTCAGAGCGCAAATTAAGATATTTTTAATGAGATCTGAGAGATTTCTGTCCCTCCATTTAAAGTCTATTAAACAAAAACTCTATGTATGTTAACTGATCAATGTTTATATGTAAATATGTATTAACAGGTATAAAAACCCACTAAAGTCACATCTCACTGAAACAAGAGTGAAACTTCAGTGTATAGAAAAAAAACAAGGACTGAATCGTTCACTTGAAAGAATGGCTTTATGGTAATTTATGGGTGAAACATATTACGTACCAAGTGTAAGCTGGCTAAGTTTGTAGACAAAATGAATTATGTGACACGAACTGCAGTATCTAATGATTTCATTACATTTGAATAAACAAAATGCATTTCATGACAGGCTGTGTGCATTAATTATTTTACACTATTTTTATGTTTTTGAAAAAAAAGTCTCTTATTGTCACCAAGACTGCCTTTATTTGATCAAAAATACAGTAAAATCAATAATAATGTGAAAAAATATTACTATTTCAAATAACTGTGTTCTATTTGAATATATAGTAAAATGAAATTTATTCCTGTGATCAAAGCTGAATTTTCGGCATCATTACAGTGTCACATGATCCTTCAGAAATCATTCTAATATGCTGATTTATTCAGAAACATTTCTGATTCTTATGAATTATGATTATTAATGCTAAACATTTTTTCAGGATTCTTTGATGAACAGAAAGAACATCATTTATTTGCTGTAGAAATCTTAGAAAATGCACATTTACATTGACACAATGCACTTGGCTTTTGTCTTTCTGTGTTCAAAATACTTTTTAACTGCATTTTGTGCCATACAATTCATCCCACATAAACAACTCAACAATTCTCAGGGCCAAAACGGCAAAACATCCACATGCGAATGTGTTTATGAAGCGCCGACTCGGTTTTACAGCAGATAAAGGGACAAAGTCAGACTGATAAAGCGTCATTAACAACTTCGCTCGGGATTATCAGTGTTTTCCCTATATCAGTATCACTGTAGGGTGGAGAAAAGCACACCCACTAACATAAACGTATATAAACACACACACACACACGCTGCTCTTATCAATCATGAGGAGCAGACGTGTAGATCTGTTTATCCACACTGCAAAGGGTTGCTATGAGGCAGGGAAAACCCAGTTTAATTGGCCACGAGCTACGTGTTTTTATGTGTAACATCGCAGCTGTTTTGGACACACTTTTTCCTTTGGGATCCATCTGTCTGTCTGAGCTCGGAGTATGCAGTCTATCTGTCTAGTCTATACGTCTGTCTATCTCCCAGTCCGTCCGTCTGTCTTCAGTGATGGATGGATTCATCGACAGTGACACCCACACTGAACTCAAGCCAAAGGAGTAAAGCTCGAATGATTGGCAGGCTGTAAGAAGCATCTCTTAATTTTAAGTTAATCAGTCTCTTAAAAGCAGAATGAATGAATATTTATAGTGTTGATGAGGCAAGCATCAGTATTTCCCAAAGAATACAAGCCAATGAGCTTTAACGGCGACCTCATCCTGCACGAAACACACAAAAACACCTCACACGTTGAGGAAAACCAGCTGAAGTAGACAGTGGGCTTTGAGGCAGGAAAAAGAAAGAATGCAGGAATGTTTGGGAGGGAGGAAAGACAGCAGAACAACAGGAGGAAGCCAAAGGAAAAGAGAGACAGACTGGGATGGAGGGAAGGAGAAACAATGGTAATAATTGTCAGTTTAAGACAGTCGAATCCACTGTTAAGCTTCGGCATACAAAAGAAAATCAACATGACACTAGTGAGATTAAAAGTAGAGCAAATGGAGACTTTTATTCAAAGTCTCAATAGAATCTCAATAGAAAACATTGTAGCAGTATTTAACAATATTAGTGTTTTACTGCAGTTTTGATTTAAATAACAATTAGATAAATAAAAAAATAAATTTCACTCACTGCATGTCAACAATTGATTGATTTATTTCTCCAAAGGAATTTAAGACAAATTTAAGACAATGTTGATACTTGGTCAAAACCCACATTAATTCTCCTGAAATATGAAAGATCCTGAAAAAGATGATGTTCAGACAGGGTGATATGATGATAGGTTGTCATCAAAATGTCACAATATAATAAATCTTAAAGGTACTTAAAGGATTAGTTCACTTTTAAAAAAACTTTTGCTGATAATTTATCACCCCCATGTCATCCAAGATGTCCATGTCTTTCTTTCTTCAGTCGAAAAAGAAATTAATGTTTTTGATGAAAACATTCCAGGATTTTCTCCTTATAATGGACTTCATTGGGGACCAAACGGTTCAAGGTCCAAATGACAGTTTCAGTGCAGCTTCAAAGGGCTTTAAACGACACCAGACGATGAAAAGGGTCTTATCTAGAGAAACGATCGGTCATTTCAAAAATAAATAAAAAGTTTAAGTTTTATTAAGCAAAATGCTCGCCTGTTCTGTGATGCACGTTTGTGATTCTCCTGTTCCAACTCGTTCATCAAAATGAACAAATCTTTTTTCGAGTCATTTCATTCATTCAATGAACAAAATGAACTAAATGACTGAAAAAAGATTCGTTCATTTTGATGAACGAGTTCGAACAGGAGAGTCACGAACGTGCATCACAGAACAGAGAAGGCGAGCATTTGTGTTTAATAAAACTTAAACTTTTTTATTTATTTTTAAATGACCGATTTTCTCTAGATAAGACCCTTTTCATCGTCTGGTATCGTTTAAAGCCCTTTGAAGCTGCACTGAAACTGTCATTTGGACCTTGAACCGTTTGGTTCCCCATGAAGTCCATTATAGGAGAAAATCCTGGAATGTTTTCATCAAAAACATTAATTTCTTTTCGACTGAAGAAAGAAAGACATGGACATCTTGGATGACATGGGATGAGTAAATTATCAGCAAAAGTTTTTTAAAAGTGAACTAATCCTTTAAAGAGGTCTTGATTTTGGGCTCTAGTAGAATAGGTGTTCATGGTTGAATGTTCAAAAAACACATTATTTTACACATATTTGACATTGTTGCAGCACCTCTCTACACAGTCTGTCCGTAACAATCTGGTGTGTGTTTCCCAAAAGCATCGTTAGCCAACTATGATCGCAAGTTCCGTCGTTATATAGTTCAACTAGTCAGTGTTTCACAAAAAACATCGTTCCAACGAACATTCGCAAACAGCATCGCAAAGTTGTGTGGTTGAAGGACAGCTCTCAACCTGTGGACCAATTTGCGACAATAAGGTTTCGAGAAACAGTCGTGACTAGCTAGTTGATTTCTTCAACAATGCATCGAACTATGGTAGTTAAGCAGCGAGTTACGTTGTTGTACGGGAAACACACCCCTGTTTATTTCCTGTCTTTATGAAGCCCCTTCCTCAGAAAAGTACAATGTGTTCTGATTGGTCAGCTGGACCAGTGTGTTGTGATTGGTCAACCGCTTCGAGCGTGTTTGGGAAATGTCACAGCCCTTACTATAACCGCTAGTTTCAATCATAGACTGTAAAAAAATATGGACGTAGCGTCCGTGACGTCACTCGTCGTAGGTTTCTAAAGAGCATTTTTGAAGTCTTAAGTGGGCGGGTAACAGGGTAAATTCAGGGTAACAGAAAATGGACAAAGAGGCGGGACTTGGCTGGAGCTGAGGTGCCTGGTTTCATGAAACCACGCCCGCCTAGCTCAACGTGATCGAGTTTGCTCAGGCTTAGGAGCTAATGCTATATGCTACTAGCAGTACCAAGCCTGAGACTGCACAGGGCCTTGCACTAAAGTGACAGTTGATGATGTAAAGCCAACGGTTAAAAGTTCCTGTTTTTACCCTTCAAAATATTATAATAGTTAAAAGACAGCTACAAGTGAGACTGTGTATCATGATTCTGTACTATTCTGCTAGATGAAAATTGATTATGCAGTAACTTACAATATTACTCTGAGCGTGTGTGTGTGTGACAGTGATTTATGTGCATACATATTCACTCTTTTTTTACAGTCTATGGTCACTCAGTGCGACATTGCTCGTCAAGTTCGTAGAGAGCTTTATTCAGTCCATTTTAAATTCTGATTTTGCCGCCTCTCAAATGGGTCAAACCATAGATATTACCTGTGAAGTTCAAGTAAATGCGCTAAATTTTTTTGCTGACAGAACGCACCTACACCTGAAGGATTTCATCTGACGGTACTTTTTATTTAACACTAAAAAGTTAAATAAGCATATAGTCTATCTGTTCCGTGAGAGCAACGGTACCGCAGAACGAGTGTAGCCTCTAGACTTTGTGCTTTGTAAATTTGCATACTTTTTTCACACTCAAACAGCAACATTACACACTAAAAGTTGAGAATGTAAAAAAGCATAATAGGTCCTCTTTAAATAGGCTTACGTTTTCTTATTCAAAATATAATAATTTCTTGAGGTGAAATATGACCCCGGAATTTCTTCATGAGAGTCTCCCTTTTGAAACACAGTGAAAAAAAAAAGGAAAAACATAAAGTGTTGACAGGACAGAGGCTCCGTCATTTCTCACATGTCCCGATCACAAGGCTGACCGTCTCACCTATTTACACTCACACAGGAAATAAAAACAATATAAAAAATTTCAAAAGCAATCTAAAGTGTCTGACATTTCACAGGAAGTGCTGCCTGTCTTGGAATCATTTGTTTCTCTATTTCCAGCAGAGGAAAAGGAGAGATGTGTTTGAAGAGGAAAGCTCAGCACAAATATCTCACCCCCTTTTGTCCAGTGTTAGGCTGTTTACACTGCTCACAAGAGGAGACGAGAGGAAAAGAGCCCTAAAAGTGCTGGAACGGCATTTACTGGAACACATTTAGAAAGGCAACAGCAGACAGATCCAGCTTCTACTGATTATTCTGCACACATCGCATGGCATACAGACTCACCTGGACACTGAAGTGTTTTAACCTCTAGAGAACAGGGAGGCTGATGACAGACAAAATGCTGAATTACAATATAGAAAACAATTTAATATTAGCAAATAAGTACCTGAAATGCATTTTAAAATAAATAAATAAATGCATTTTTTTTAAATAAATAAATTACATTAATAAATTACAAATAAATAATTAATATATAAATGAATAAATAAGTAAATAAATAAGTAAATCACTAACTAAATAGTTACATTTATAAACAAATACAAATTTAAAACAAATACATATAAATGTATAAATAAGTAAATAAATAAATGAATAATGTAATTATTTCTGAAATTATTTTTTGCTGAATTTTCTTTTTTATAAATAAGTAATAATATACTAATTAAATAAATAAATGCAATATTTACCTGAAATTTATTCAAATGGATTGGAATAAAGACATTTTATTCATTCAATTTAATCATATTTTCTTTGAAATGTATGCAAAAATATTTTAAAACAGTGTGTCTATGAACCAAGAATTATTAGTTGATTAGCCTTATGGATTTTTTTTTTCGAGGAAAAATGTCTAAATCCCTTCCGAAATGTTCACAGATACAGTTCCAGTTAATTCCAGAGGGATGGCAGGGAACGGGTGGGTGGTAGCGGGTCAGGTCAGGGGGCCCAGACGGGCCAAAACAGCCCATTAAACACTCTCCCTCTGAAGACATGAGAGTGAGGACGGAAAAGAGGACTATAAAAGAATGCAAACAGGACGAATGCGGAGATAGAAAGAGCTGCTTCTTGCGGCGATTGACCTCATTAGCAGAAACTCCCTTTGTAACAGCACAAAGCTATGCTAAATATTGACCACACACAGACTCGCACTTTACAACAGCACTAGTAACACTCGCGGGGTAAAACTGCCACAGCAATTCTGCACGGGAAGAAAGACGAGTGAAACTTCCAGCTGGGGACAGCCTTCCCTGCACTAACACACACACACACTTGCTGCATAACTGCCCAGACAAACATCCTCGGGCCAAGTCAGTTAAGGCTATTCATTAGCCAGCCACTTTTTCTCCTTCCTGGTGAGAGTGTGTGTTTGTACGAGTGCGATTACGACATCGCTGCTGCCAGAGCAAACACACCTGTGTGGAAGCTGTCAAGTGCCTCCCAAAAGCGGCCCACATCACAGCCAAACATTGCAGCTTCCTGTAGGCCAGAGTTTAACAGCTCACAACAACATAACAGCTTCAAATTATACGGTGTTGATAACCGTACAGCACTGCTACATAACGTCATGCGCTCATTTTCTCCGCTCGGCTATCTGGCACTGCATGAACCGGTCCGATTGTGGATCATCTTGAGTCACGGACATCTGAATTGGACAAACAGCATCTCTTACAGGATGGACAGTGTAACTGCAGGGGTCTCATGGGTATTGTGTGTTGGTCTTCTGTTTCCAGCAGGGTTCAGAATGGCAGATAGTTTACACTACTGACTGATTTTTTTTTAAGTGACATTAAAGACATTTATAATGTTACAAAAGATTTCTAAACTTTCTATTCATTAAAGAATCCTGAAAAAATGCACAAATCTATTAAGCAGCATAAATGTTTTCAACATTGATAATAATCAGAATTTTTTCTTGATCATCAAATCATATTAGTATGATTTCTGAAGGATCATGTGACACTGAAGACTGGAGTAATGATGCTGAAAATTCAGCTTTGATCACAGGAATAAATTACATTTTAAAATATATCAAAAAATACAAATGAATAAAACAAATTAATACAGCATTATTGAATATATAAGAGACAAAGAAATCGTATGACCACAAACTTCTGAACAGTAGTGTAATTTGAAATTAATTTAATTCGGATCACGTGCATCAATATTATGCCTCCATAGAAACCCTAATTCTAATATATTAAACTTTGGGTCATTCAAAGCAATCAGGTTTTTGCTTGGTTGATGACAAAACAGTCAAAAATAGCAAGCAACCAATCAAACCCCCCCAGAAACTTCATAGCAACATGCTAAAATCTCTCAAATTGCCTTCACAACTGCATAGCAACACCCTGGCAACCGCCCAACATGTGCAAAGTGAAATCTGAGCAGCACTGTTACTGTCAACTAAAACTATTACACATTTCTGTAACTATAATAAATCAGGAAAAATATAAAAATATTAGATGAAAAACTTTAACGTACAGTGAGTGTATGTATTTTAGTTATTCAGTTCAGATTTTTTTTAAGTATTATAATTGCTAAAAATTTAAATGAAAACTGAAAATGTAAAAATAAAAACTCAGAGTATAGCATATAATAATGGCTTTATAACAATTATCTGATTCAAATTACTAGAAAAATTCAATTGTGCTAAATGCACTTCATTAGTAGTTAAAGGCCTCATCAAATAAGCTAAAATAATTAAAACAAGCGCACAAGGACAATGGGAAGTTTGTGAATTAATGTAATTTATAGAGCAGGCTTTGCATAATGAAAATGTTGTTTAATAATGAGCCTATGATTAATGCCTAGTCCTCATACGTTCACAAAGAGCCCCTCTTATAAACAGTTTATCTCTCACTCTTCTGAAGTGTGCATCATTCGAGCACATAAAATGGACAGCCACCTGGTGTTGGAGTGTTTAAGAGATTATGAGGAAGATCTAAGTGTCAAAGGTGTCCTCCATTAGCCTGAGCTCTGAAACCGTGATTTGGGTTCATCCGATACAGAGACGCAGCGTTACACCACCCGCAACTTCCTCAGCACCCCATTTCCTTTGCCTAAAACAGACTGGGTCAAAATAAACTCGCCTTAAAAGACATCGGCTGCGTGTGTGGCCTATCAGATGTGCTATTTAAAAAAACACTTAAAACCAACCGGTTGATGATCAGGACGTCTCACTACAGTTTTTGACTTGCAATGAACATATGCTGTGACCGACGAGATCAGATTCAGAAATGACCGTTTAATGCCAAGGAGCTTCGCTGAGAAGTTCATTAATGATCTGATGCACTTTGTTGTTTCCAAAGATGTTCACTGTCCATCAGCACTGGGATATGAGAGCAAAGGGCAGAGGCTGCTGGGTCAAGGGTCAAGGGTCAAAGGCCAGGGGGGGTCATTACTCGCTGCTTAATTGGTGGATTACCCCAGCTGCATGCTCTACTTTATGTGAACGCAAGGACACACACAAACACATTAGAAAAACTAGCACTGGATTAACTAGATCTGTGTGCGGAGGAAAAAGCATTTAACAGTTTTCACTAATAGGTATATAATAACTGTTTATTATAACAGTTTTCCACTTTGAATATATATTAAATTGCAATTTATTCCTGTGATGCAAAGCTGAATTTTCAGCATCATTCCTCCTGTCTTCCGTGTCACATGATCCTTCAGAAATCTGATTTGTTGAACATCTGAACAATGTTGAAAACAGCTGTGCTGATTAATATTTTTGTGGAAACTCTGAAACATTTATTTTAGGATTCTTTGATTGATAGGAGTTTAATTGAACAGCATTTATTTGAAATAAAATGCTGCCTTTACAGTCACGCCTGACCAATTTAATGCATTTTTGCAATAAAAGTATATTAATTTCTTTCGAAAAAATAATACTGATCCCAAACTTTTGAACGGTACTGTAATTTCCATTCATGCAGCAAGGAAGTGAATCAGCAGTGTCACATTCTGACCTGTGCATTTGTGCTTCAGACTGTCCGTCTGCGCTGCAGAGTGACTGCGCTCATGGTCGAGTGTCGACTAATACAAAAATTTCATTGACAATCCAACACCATCCATGCGCTCAGGCAGGTTGCAGCATGCAGTTTTATGCAGTGATTTGAAGGCTAAAGCTAGATAAATCAAAGTAATCCCTATAATTCTACCACGGAGAGGAACAAACTTTGGTCAAATGGAAACCTTTAGTTGTCATTTGGTAATTTATTGCTGTTGCAAAATGCAATTATTAGAATGAGCACAAGTACTGACAAGGCCACATGAACTAAAAATATAATAACTGCATCTCTTTTAAAAGGTGCTGAAGAAATATACAGAACCAAGTGTTCATACGATTCGCAGCCAAATTTAATGAGCAACATATTATTAGTGGTGCTTGTTTACCTTTGGTGTTAACTCTAAGTGTTTATTTTAGCTACGGACAAAATCAAATTGTGCTTTCTAAGTGCTAATCAGCAGTAGGGGGCGTGTCCACTCATGATGAGGGAGGAGAGAGAGAGTGAGCCAATCAGCAGTAGGGGGCGTGTCCACTTATGATGACGGAGGAGAGAGTGAGCCAATCAGCAGTAGGGGGCGTGTCCACTCATGATGAGGGAGGAGAGAGAGAGTGAGGCAATCAGCAGTAGGGGGCATGTCCACTCATGATCAGGGAGGAGAGAGTGAGCCAATCAGCAGTGGGGGCGTGTCCACTCATGATCAGGGAGGAGAGAGTGAGCCAATCAGCAGTAGGGGGCGTGTCCCCTCATGATGGGAGAGAAGAGAGTGAGCCAATCAGCAGTGGGGGCGTGTCCACTCATGATCAGGGAGGAGAGAGTGAGCCAATCAGCAGTAGGGGGCGTGTCCACTCATGATCAGGGAGGAGAGAGTGAGCCAATCAGCAGTGGGGGCGTGTCCCCTCATGATGGGGAGGAGAGAGTGAGCCAATCAGCAGTAGCGGGCATCTACTCATGATGGGGTAGGAGAGAGAGAGTGAGCCAATCAGCAGTAGGGGTACGTATCCATCCATGATGGGGAGGAGAGGGAGTGAGCCAATCAGCAGTAGGGGGCATGTCCATCCATGATGGGGGAGGAGAGAGTGAGCCAATCAGCAGTAGGGGGCGTGTCCACTCATGATGGGGGAGGAGAGAGAGTGAGCAAATTAGCAGTAGGGGGCGTGTCCACTCATGATGAGGGAGGAGAGTGAGCCAATCAGCAGTAGGGGGCGTGTCCACTCATGATGGGGGAGGAGAGAGTGAGCCAATCAGCAGTAGGGGGCGTGTCTACTCATGATCAGGGAGGAGAGAGTGAGCCAATCAGCAGTAGGGGGCGTGTCCACTCATGATGGGGGAGGAGAGAGAGAGCCAATCAGCAGTAGGGGGCGTGTCACTTATGATGGGGGAGGAGAGAGTGAGCCAATCAGCAGTAGGGGGCGTGTCCACTCATGATGGGGGAGGAGAGAGAGAGCCAATCAGCAGTAGGGGGCATGTCACTTATGATGGGGGAGGAGAGAGGGAGTCAATCAGCAGTAAAGAACATGGTAAAAATAGCGTACATAAAGTTTTTCAATTATTAAATGAAAAATAAAGTATTTCATTATTGTAACGGTTTCAATCTGTTTTGGTTTTGCTTTTATTCTGTTCCCTGTACTGCTTTTCCTGAGCAGGGCTCCAGACTGCGACCAAATGGTCGCATTTTGCGACCAAAATTTGAGAGTGTGCGACTGAATTTTACATCCAGTCGCACATGTGCGACCAGTAAATTTGTCCGCCTTTTTTTTTTTTTTTTTTTTACACGTTAAACAATCAATGTGCGTCTGAGCAACGAGCACGCAAACTATTGACTCGTTCTTCCGACCTGCGGCTAGTGTGGCAGTTAAACTCACTTGCTGGCTTCCAAAATAATACATTTACAACAGCGATAATAATGAAAACATGAACAAAATGACTAAACACTGTTCACGTGAGTGCCAAATGCTCGAACATGACCTGTCATTTACGCCGTCATCACCCGGGAGTTGATAGCGCACGAGCGCAGGCGAGACCTGAACTGCAGACGTTAACATCGGTGTTTAAACTAAGCTTTGCCAATGTAAACATTCAAGAGCAAGACGCAAAAGAGAACTCGCGTCTAGAAGATTTGTGCGTGTGTGTGTGTGTGTGCTTGTGTGTGCGCGTGTGCTCGCGCGCGATCGCCTGTGTATGTGTAGGCAACTACTCTGACAGCCATAGATGTATGACAGCGCGCAAATATTGGGTTCTCTTTCAAGTCTTGCACTTGAATGGACAAATTCACATTAAAAAGCATGTCAACATGTCCGTCTTGATGAGTATCCTATCAGACATAGTCTGTTTCTGTAATGCCTTAGTGAACTTATCTACTGAATCAGCTCTGAATTGAATAGCTTTTGTAACTTTAATAAGGATTAATCATTAATTTATACAGTCAAATATGCAATGTTATTTTACATTTGATTATTTTATTCAACTTCTGTACCTGAAAACTAATGTTAGACCTACCAGAAAAGCAGTTTATTTTATTAGTGTCTTTGCTCTATTGTATTTATTTGTGCTTTGGCTTGTTGTTAGATTATTTGTTTCTTTATTTTATTTGACAGCAGTCTTTTTTCCCCTGAACATAGCACATACCGAATCATACCAAAACCGTGAACCTAAAACCGTGATACAAACAGAACCGTGAGCTATTTGAAATGTTGCAGCCCTAGTACAGTGTCACAGTCGGATGATGTTTCAGAGTGAGAAGTTTGTGTGGCGAAAAGGCCGATCACACCATTTTCGGGAAGACTGTCTGTGAGAATTCAACTGGTTAGTACTGTAAGAAGACGAATTCCATGAACTGCGAATGTTGCAGTCGCTACCCCATAACTGCGAGAAACACGAAGCATGTTTCTGCATCTATTATCAAAGTATTTATTAGTAAATAGTAATATACTGGAAATTAGTTGAAATCTGAATATTTGGTTAGTATGTTGATTTACGGTGTGTGCTCCTAAATTTTCTGGTTGTGCCCCTAAAAATTTCAGTTGGGGGCGCGCGTGCTCCTAGTGAAAAAAGTTAGTCTGGAGCCCTGCTGAGTTCTGTTTGCTAGTTAGTTTCTGATTGGATTACGTTCTAGAGTTCTCAACGGGCCGGGTCGGCCCGACAAACCCGACGGGACCCGCGGGTTCGGGCCGGGTTCGGGTCGAAAATATAAGCAAATGACTCGGGTCGGGTCGGACCTCGGGCTTAATCTTTTCCGCTCAGTAAAAAAAAACAATGTTCACCGTAAAGAAAGTCTGGCTGCTGCGTGCAAAGTGCATCGCGGGTGGCTGGCCGTAAGAGAAGAGAACACACTGTGGACGCACTGTTCCTCCACGATGCCTTAAAGCATACGATTATGTTTGTAGGCTATGCCTATTTTGTTTCAAAACTCGTAGCCTGCACGCTGGCTGGCTGTTTGAGTTCTTTTTATTTATTATTGTGTTAAGATTTTTATTAAAACAGGCATGGCATTAGCTACTTTCCTTTGAAAATAGTTGGCAGCTGCACTTGCGCGCATTTCAGACGTGATATTAGACGATGGAAAAAGCAAAGAAAACGCGGTCGGAAGACTAGTAAAAGGAAAAGAGAATCTGACCGCGTGAGGAACCGGACAAGTGTCTCACTCGTTCGGGCTTTCACTCGTCGGCGCGAGCTAAAAAGCAGCACTGGATGCAACAGTGATGCTGACCTGGCGATCTTGTTGATGGACTAGTAAGTAAATCTTTCTAAGTTTGTGTGCATTTTATTATGTGATTTCACCGGAATGAATAGAGTCACCGCGACGGTGATAGATTGAAGTGAGTCGGGCCGCGGGCCGGGTTCGGGCAGATAATTCATGTTGATGTGTCGGGTTACATCGGGTCCGGGCTTTAAAAGCCACGGGCCGGGTCGGGTCGGGTTGTAATTTTCAGGCCCGTTGAGAACTCTATTACGTTCACCTGTTGTTCATTTAGTTACCTTGTAATCTCTGTGTATTTATACCCTTAGCTTCCTTAGTTTATTGTTCCGTGTCGTCTTAGTATTATGTGGTTATGTTATTCTGTTCTCCTGCGTGTTTCCTGTCTATTTTGTACTTTACATATATTTGTGCGCTCATTACAGCCACATAGAGTGACAATTATAGTGTAGGGCTGCAATATTATGACAACAATCATTGTTGCCGATTATTGCTTGATATTGTAATAATTAATAATAATGTCAATTAATTGAATACTTTAAAATGTAAAGGTTTTCATGGGTGGCTGAAACGACACGTCATATACTGGCTAAACAGAAAAAAACTAACTTAAAGTCTCCCATAGTCAATAATTGTATCCCTTAAAGGTTCCGGTTCTTCACGATTCCATTTTTCAAACTTTAGTTAGTGTGTTATGTTGCTGTTAGAGCATAAATAATACCTGTAAAATTATAAAGCTCAAAGTTCAATGCCTACCGAGATATTTTATTTAACAGAAGTCCCCTTTCAAAGCCTACAGCGAACGGCCATTCGGACTACATCCCTCTACTTCCTTTTTTAATGACGTAACTAGAACAGTTTTTTGACTAATCTTCGCCCACAGGAATACACAAAAAAGGGGGCGTGGTCTTGTTGCGCTCCCACGGAGAAGAGGAAGAGTTTATGGTAAGAGGCATGACCTTTCCGGGCAACGTGCGATAAGCTGCTGTCGAATCACAACACAGGAACCACTGGTACAATCAGAACCCGATACGTATTTCTGAAGGAGGGAATTCATAGAGCAAGGAAGTCATGGGGCCGTTTTTTGGACAGTGAAAACAGCGGTATACAGATAAGTAAATTGTGTGAAAAATACTGTGTTTTTATACACGTGAAACATGAACACGTGTTATATTGCACACTGTAAACACAATCAAAGCTTCAAAAAAACATGAAGAACGGGACCTTTAAAACTCATCTTTGATCACCAAAAATGAATATGCAAATGAGCCCTGCCTCCACTCACTCATACAGGCTCATCTACAAGTCAATGAATCAGAATGATAATGTGTTTTATGTATCGCTCTCTACAACGTTGGACACATAACGGTAATTAATATGATTATTCTTTGGCTTGACTACATTATCAAACAGCTAATGATGTGTTATATTATATTATATAAAAATCTATTCTCTTGTGACTCCCTTGCTTCACGGCATAGTTAATGAATGCTAAAGCCTGTCCGCACATTGATGTGATTGGTAAGAAGGTAGTGACGTCAGAAACACCAGTGATATCAAACCGTGTCTTTGTTTCACTGCAGTTTTAGGGGGGAAATACCCAGCAATGGTGTTGACTTATGAATTTGCACATGGTTTGTATTAAAGCATATTAAAAACACCACATAGAAATATAAAAAACATTCAAATCTGGATTTTAACCATAGGGGGCCATTAAGAACGTTTATGAATTATTGCTTTTTATGCATTTGAAAAATCACATTGGTTTGGTAGCATTAAAAAAAATGATTCAAGCTAGGAATAAATTCTATACAGAAAGCAAGCAAAGAATGTTCCACATCACTAAAGTGGTCTATCTATCTAGCTAACGTGCACATGTGCTGACAGACTTGAGATTCTCTAGAGACAGATCCAACCCTCCAGTGAAGAACGCTAACAAATTACTCACACTTCACTCAGTGTGGATAGAGACAGCTTAGCTGCTTTTCCACCGTCAGGCCAAACGGTTCTCTTTGCTTAACCGTTCCATTCCGTGCCGATCCGGCCCAGCCAGTACGGATATAGTTTCATTTTCCACTGTGAGCCTGATAACGGAGCTCTTTTTAAATGTAATAGAAATGTGTCAGTTGTTCCCTTGGTAGTGCAAGAGTTTACAGACTGTATGAGATCTAAATAGCAAGCGTGTTATGGAGGATGATCAGCCATTTCTTTTCATTTTATTATTAACTTGTGCTTACTTCACTCAAATAGTGCACTTGCCCAGCTAAAGAGCTAAATCACGCCGGAAATATAACTGGAACCATTTCTTACCATTCTTAAAACCGTTCGGCCTGAAGGTGAAAAAGCACTTTTGGCTAAATAAAAAACAACAACAGTTTTTTTGACAAAATGATACCTAATTCACCTTTCTTTTTCGACTTGGACCGCATTAGAAACTCAATAGCCACACTAGCTAACATTACAAAAGCGTGACTGTCTACTTTAAAGGTCATTTTTAATAGTACTGTCTGGTCTGCAGGTGCGTGAAACAGCTGTTCCCCACAATCACAGTGTGAAGTTTATATCAGATATGAGCAGGAAACCAGATAGCCATTATGCTAAGAGCAGGTTAACATTATAAAGGGGAGCTGAACAGATGTGTTTGGACACGATAACGCAGCAGATATTTATCCTCCATCAAAACAGTTTAAAATCAAACTAAGCATGCTTTATTTTATTTAGCCGCATTATGTTACCCGTAGTTTGGCGCTATAATGATGTTATACAAAAGAAAACATTATTTATATAGCAAACAATAAGAGGCCATGCTAATCTCCATAGGCTTATCTGTCTAATGCTTGCAAGTATGACGTACATGCATTGCACACTGATTTATTTCATGTACAGTACGTGCAGAAATGTGTGCAAGCAAAACCACAACACAACTTCTGTTCTAAAGGAATTTAAAAATAGATGGACAATCTCTCTGTATATACAGTAGCTACTCAGTTCAGAGGTTCATTGCAGCTCAAGCACTCGTTACCGCTGATTACTGGCATTATGTTTTTTTTAATTAGAACACAATGCTCTGTTGTTTGAGATGCTGCAGGGCCCCTGAGGCGAGAGACAGAGAGAGAGAGACCAGAGAGAGAGGGGAAGAGAGAGAGAGAGAGAGAGAGAGAGAGAGAGAGAGAGAGAGAGGACCAGAGAGAGAGAGAGAGAGAGAGAGAGAGACAGAGACAGAGACAGAGAAGAGAGAGAGAGAGAGAGAGAGAGAGAGCTGGGGCCATAGACAGGATGGTGTTCAAATCAAGCAATGAAGAGTAGGTTCGAAACCGTGTATAATTCGTTCAGTCGTTTTTTGATTTAAAGGGTACCTATCATGGAATTTTGAAAATTACCTTTCATGTAGTGTGTAACATAGATCTAAGTGAACAAAAACATCCTGCAAAGTTTTAAATATGAAAGTTCACCGTATACAAAGTTATTGTCTCTCAAAAGTAAGAGTCGACTCTGAGTCGCTGATATGAATCGTTAGACAAACGATGCTTTCTCTCTAACTTTCGTACATCACTTGTACAAGTTATTTGAATTCGACACGCCCACTCAGTGCGCGCGCCGAGCAGACAGAGAAACCTGACAACAACATGTCGACGAGAGACTGTTCTGAAGTGCGAATCAAAAGCAAACTTTTTTTTTCACTGCCCAGGAACAAGCATGTGAAGTCTCAGTGGCTAGAGTTTATATTTACAACTATACCACACAAGTATAGCCACCTTGAGCTGTGTTCGCGTTATTTTAATTACGATCGCTTCACAAACACAAATGCTTTCAAGTGTGGATTCGCGAGTCAGCTGATATAGGAACGTTCAATACCAGGTTTATTTAGATCAGCTTCCTCCTCCGAATCACAACCTGTAAGTACTATTAATAATTGTTGCTTTTGTGTGTGTGTGTGTGCGTGCGTGTGTGTGTGTGAGAGTGAGAGTTACGCTCAGCAGCTTCTAGGTCTCCAATGTCATTTTTTTTGTTTTTTGAAATATGTGAAATTATGTGAAGCGTATTGTAGTACTGCAGTGCTTTATCAATATGTTTAAGCTTTGGGCTAACGCAAAATATAACTGACTGGGTCATCTGACCAATCACCGCCGATTAGCGTCACGCAAAGGAGGGGTTTGGACAAATGAGTCGTCAAACGAATCATTAGAGAGTCGGTGAGCAAATCAGGTAAAAATAAATGCATATTATAAGACAACAAAAGTGTTTTTTGTCATTGCATGCATGTAAAACTGTTGTTGGGGACTCCCAGAACATTATTAGGAACATTTTAAATGCCATAATGGGTACCCTTTAATATTGAAAGTAGAAAAATGAGAAGAGTTCCTTTTTCATTTTTCCAAAAAAAAAAATGAAAAACAAGAATTCAGTTTGATTTACTTTTTTCGTTCTGAGGTGGAAAATTAAATAAACAGCTTGAATATTCGATTTCTAAACGCCCCTTTCCTCTGATTTGTCAGCCGAATATCAAACTGTTCCGTCATCAGTTCTTCCTCAGTTCCGCACAGCAGAATAATAATAATAACTCCGCTGCTGCAGCTGATGTGCGGATTCTTATCTCGTTTATTGCAAAGAACATGAAAATGAATCCTATTTTAGAAAAATATAGTTTTTTTGCATTGTAATATAATATTTTTTAACATTTACACCCAAATTCTTGCAGCAGTGCAACTCGATTGCAATTTAGCCGTGTCGATTAACCGGCAAAATACTGGAAGTGGTGCGCTGCAGGTTTCAGAGTAAAGCATAGCGCTTTGTCATTTGTCAAATGTTTTATCCGATAAGAAAACATGAAAGAAACTCATTTACTGAATGGTAAATGCTACGGTGGCTGTAGCATTTCTATCATAAATAAGTGGCAAAATATTAAAGATGAAGTGGACAGTTTTAATTAAATGTTATTTGGCCAATATTAATCAAGGATTTGATCATGCTGTAAAGTTTAACAACAAGAATCACCAAGCCATGGTGCCCTTACCAGGCATTTGTTTAAATATGTATAGTTGATTATGTTTATATTAAGTATTTTACATGATGTATTTTAAAAGTGTTGTTCAATAAAACCATATGATTACTTGCGTTGCATTCTTTATTCGAACCAATCATTATTGCCTCATTGTTATTATGTATTTTTAAGTCTTTTTTAAAGGCTACTGTACACTTGGATAATATTTTTATGGTAATAAAGATAGACCTGATTACTCAATTACCAAAATAATCGTTAGTGACAGTTTGCAGTTAGTGACAGTGATTTGAATTTTTTTTTATCTTTAAAACAAAAATGTAACAATGTTCCTCAGAATTACTACTTATTTTTGCACAATTATGATTGCTTCTTGTTTATAGCGAACAATACAATATTTCCACATCAGAGACATAACTTTGGAATAAAAATGCCCTTGAATTGGCATAGCATTACAATTAGTGGTAAAGAACAAAACAAAAATAGAAAAATAGAAATCTTGGACAGTTTGACACCAGATTTGCCAGCAAAATATGCAAAGACATATCAATGTATACGTGTAAAGCCTAAAATCTCTCCACACACACAAAAAGTCCCACAGAAGCATACACCAGTACAGTATAAAAGCTCCTCAACACAATTTTCTCTTCACTGAAAGGACATCATAAAATAGATGACAAGATCCATTTTTGTGCCAGAACAAGGTTATTCAGCTTACAAAACCAGCAAGCTTCTATTAACTACTAATGTCTTTCATTCTGACCTGACTCCTAAGGTCAAGTTCAGCAACAGATTTCTTCCTGCATTCAATTTGCCACTGGTCTATTCCCATGCAACCATCAGGTAACTGCTTTTATTTGCCATGGCAACAAAACCACACTAGACAACAAAAAATCTTTAGGGTGGGCCATGCCACATGCCAGATACTCCCTTACAATATCTGACATCTTGCTGTAATGTTTAACTTCAGTGGAAGTGACACATCCAGTGATCATAACAAGCCGCTCTTACTGACTGCAGTATAATAATGTAAACAGTCTATGGCATGTTCTACTATATATGGCCATATGTGTGAACGCCTGCAAGAGCGAACAGGCAAATCTGTGCCAGTGGTGACGGTGATGCTTACATTTGCAAAGCATATGAACCTAGAGCACCACTTTAGCTGGTGTATGCTGTTGCCTTTTGAGTTTACTGCACAGTCCACAAATTTGGGTAGCCTAGTGGCTATGGGTCAAGCTAGGTAAAATGCATTAAAAAAAAAACATCACCATTCAAAACATTCTTGAAAGAAGACTCTTATGCTTACCCGGCTGCATTTATTTGTAATACTGTGAAATATTATTAAAATAAATTTCAAACAACTAAAAATGTTATAGATCCCTGAGATCAAAGCTGAATTTTCAGCACCGTTACTACAGTCTTCAGTGTCACATGATCTTTCAGAAATCATTATAATATGATGATTTGATGCTCAAGAAACATTTTTGATTATCAAAGTTGAAAACAGTGCTGCTTTGTATTTTTGTGATAAATACGAAAAAACAAAATCTTTAACGGATTCTTTAACGTGATCACTTTAAAGTGCTCCTATTGTGTTTTTCAGATATTACCTGTCATGCAGTGTGTAATAATTTAGCTGTTTGTGAATGTAAAAGGTCTGCAAAGTTTCAAAGATCAAAGTGCACGACAAATAAAGCTATTGTCTCCTAAAGGAAGGCAAAGGAGGAGTTTAGAGACTGAATTTTCGAACAAACTGCCGCTTTCAGAGTTTTGGAGAAATGAGTGCAATGTGAAATGAGGTGATGTATAATGTATATTATGTGAAAAGTGTTATTTTATGACCTTTGATGCATGGAAATTTATTGTAGAAGACCTAAACAAAAGCAGGAACCTTTAAAATACCATAATAGACTATGTGCACGTTAGCATATGCTACTTCCGGCTGCGAAACCGATATGGGGTGTCTAGTTTCCGGTAGCCTGATGGACAACGCAGATTATGTATATTTCTCCAGATGTCTTGGACATTAACCGAAGATTTCAGTCGATATTATAATATAATATTAGAGTCGATGATGTTCATCGACTGGTTAGTGATTTTTCTCCAGCTCCCCAGAGCAAGAGAGAGAAAGGGGTTTAAATATTACATCTCTCAGTATGTCATACAGGGAGTAACTTACACATGTAATACAGGGAGTAAAGGTATCCGACGTTGGGAAAGGGAACTAAAAAAAGTCCTCGCTCTAGACTAGATACTGAAAGAGTTATAGGAACTTAGTCCGGTCGGAACACGCGAAAAAAAATGGTTATAGGAAGGTTCTAGGCACTGCAAAAGTCCCTCCGGGCGGAAAGCGGCTATAGACACCGTGAGTAGTGACTTTTCCCTTGTCAGTGGTTTAAAATATGTAGTTGGATTGTTTCATGTAACTTAGTTCTTCTCCCTCGCTGTGTTATGGCTTTGCTATGTGTGGATACATGTGCTGGTTACGTTCGTGAGACAGCTGATTAGTACTCTTGTCATTGACCGGAAAACAGTAACGTTACAGGAATTACCAACCCGTCGATCGCGGTCGACAAGTCGATCTTGGAAGCATTTTAAGTCGATCACGAAGAGTTTTCAAAATCAGAGAAAAAAGCCTATTGTGTGTAGTAAATGGTGTTCTAATCCATGTTGCTGTTACAATCACGTCATTTTTGCGGCGCGCACCTTTGGGCTCATGCGGACCAACGAGTTAAACAAGGCTTTACGCTTTAACCATTAAACCAGCTCAGCCACAGTAAGTTTTTTTATGTTTTAGGTCCATTGCGAACGATTAAACTAAGTTAACGCCGGTCCACTGATGTAAACAAGACGGCAACCGGAAACGAAGTACCCAACGTCCGCCCTCAAGCCGGAAGTTAGCATTTTTCTCGTGCACAGAGCGAATAGGGGTGAAAATGATACTTTCATAAAAGAAAAATCATACTGACCATGAAAATCTTCTATTATTTCGAATTCAAGTCTTTATTTGTTCTAGTTAAAGTGTTTCACTGCAAGCGTAGAGAACTGCAGACTGTTCACGGTGTTCATCTGCAGCATGTCAGACTAAAATGAAATAACCCTGAAATAAAGTCATTTTCCTGTTATTTACCAGATACTGCTGAGTCATAATCTGCTGCACCTCGCATGACCACGTCAAGCATGTTGCTTTTACAGCATCACAGACACACATGCAGATTATTGGACATTGTGCTATTCCGTCGCCAGGAGCGGATATTTAATAACCATGGAAACAATGTTAATGTTCTCCACAAATCTGAAGTGTGTTCCGGAGCTTTCCGAAGAAAAATTATAACATACAGTACGCCTTAAACTCTTAAGATAATGTGCAATATAATCAGTCTTTTCCAACTAAATTTGCCTGAGAAAAAGTGACAGCAATCCATTCACAACAGTCAAAAAAAAAAAAAAAAAAAGAAGATCAATCTTAAAACACGATAGCATGCATTTGCAGCTCTTGGCAAGAAAGCCTGATAATAAGTGTGGTGAATTTCCAGCTGAGTGCTGGATGTTCTGGGGAGTTTCGTGTGTTCTCATAGAGGGTTTAAAAGCAGAAAGCTGAGAGTTTGTTCCCTTCATGGTGGATCTGTATGCATAATGGATTCTCCTCAGCAGTGAAACTGTATTCCGTGCACAAAGACGAAGCAACCTGAGCGAAATTCCTGGTAGACTGGGAGAGGCGTTTTACTTCTCGTTGTTTAGGGTTTGTGGCATCTCCCCGACTCGAAAGCCAACAATCCACGCAACACGATTTCCCCACACCCACATTAAAACACACTTTCCACCACTGTCAGACACAATGCCTTGTTTTATTTCGACGCAAGTTGCCATGGCGACGAGAGCAACAGAGTGAATACAGTGGCTACTCACAAGCCCCTCTGACACGACTCACACCCTCGCCCCGCTAAACGCACACAAGACCGGTGCTGACAACCAGAAACCAGCTGGAAACAACATGACCCGATTCATAATACGGAATATAGTGTGACTTATAATACCAGACAACAAACTACCTGAGACGACGAGCATTTACCTTCTCTCATTGTCATCTAGGTGGGCGAACAGCACATTCTTAGAGATGGCTTTGGCCAGGGCGGTCATTGTCTTGTAGTCCTTTGGAATGACCTATAACCAAAGAAAACAATGAGTTACTAAATTAAGTGTAGGTTTGACTGGCATTTTGAAGTTTCTGCAAAATAAAATCTAACTCATATGCGTATTTTTACCAGAAAAAGTGAGCCCAACCTCAGGTCGCTATGATATTCTGATCACCTTTTTACCCATTTTATCATACACAAGGCAAAAATGTAATTCTGAATTAATATTACACCTCTTCTCAACAATGCCCGATTTGAGGATTCATTCACGTTCATACTGTAGCACAAATGATGCGGGGCGTGTTATGTACCGATATTTAGTACTTAAGCCGTGTGTCCACCAAAGCGTTTTTAGCTAGACGCTCTGCTGAAAACGACGAGATGTGCGCGCTTGAGAGCGTTTTGGCAGCGCAGCGTTTTTTCAGTTGAGACGATTCGTTGCTATGATACAGAATATCCGCAGCACAGTTTACTTGTAACTGATTTCGCAGATAATTTGTTTTATACTAAAAATGTATTTTTCATCCATTTTGTTCGGTTAGCTCTGCTGGTTGACGTCTTTGTACAGAAATAAGTTTGTGACAGTTGGTCGGTGTGATATTAGTCCCGCCCCTCCTCCACTGTGATTGGACGGCTGGGTAAAAAGTGACAGTGATGAGCGAATTTTTCGACTCTTGGCGCCCAGTAAAAACGCCGTGCGCTCAGCGCTTCAGCGTGAAAAAAACGCTCAGCGCCTGGTTGCACTCATGGCGTTTAAAAAACGCGGCGTTCCCATTGAAAACAATTGGAAATATACGCCAGCAGCGTGAAAAAACGCTTTGGTGGACACACGGCGTAAGGGTTTGTGGTAATTAAAGGGGTAATGACATGGATTTTTATTTTTATTTGAATGTGTTCTTTCAGGTTTACATATAATGTTAATAAAGTCAGCTAATGTCACTGCATAGGAAACAGTATCAACACCCACTCGCTATTGCATCCGAGTAAATTTTTAAAAACATTATCCATATAAAACTGTCATTTACAGACAACGCATTATGAAATTATTTACTTACGGTTTGTGCAGTTGCTGTCAGATATAATACACTTTCAACAAAAGTTTCTTTGCAAACTCTCTGTGCCTCGTTTACAAAAAAAAAATGCTCCGGACAAACATATAATCCTCCGACAAAATTAGTTAGTACTGAGATGCAAATGAGCTGTTTAAAAGCAAACGATCTTTCACTCCTACAATTTTTTCCTGTTGTTGTCGACAGACTCGCGTGCCAAGATTATGTCAGAATCAAACTGAGCATGCATTATATACTGTATCCAGTGTAGACGGCCTCAGTGATTATAATGGGTTTCTATTTTGTTTTTGACGCGACGCTCACATCCAGTGATGGCAAGTGTCATGATGTATAACTATTTGTTGATGTCTTGCTCTGGAGGCAGCCATTTGCAAATGTATTTGGCCATGTGATGTCAGATCCCGCAATATCAAAATGAGCCATTTTTGGAGCTTAAATAAATGAATGCTTTGTTTATAATGAGGAGAACGTTTTAAGCTATGAAACTTGCAGGATGTTTTAATGGTACAAAGACCTCTTATATGTCAAAAGATCAAGGCAAATTTGATTTATCATGTCATGAACCCTTTAGTTATCATTTGTGCCATATCAAATTGCCACTAATTTTTTTTAATCAAAATCAGTCTATTATCATCAAATAACTATTACAAATCATTTTTGTTAATTAAAATAAAGCTGAAATAAAATATATATCAGTGTTAATTTCGTTGACGAAAATAATGACGAAAATAATTCGTCAACGACATTTTTTCGTAGACGAAAACGAGACGATAACTAAATAAAACCTAGTTTTGAATGACAAAAACTATGACGAAAATCTATTGACATTTTCGTCAGCGAATAAAAACTAGACGAAAATGTTAGATAGTGACGATTTGGGAAGCGATCCGTCAGAACTGATGTCCTGCGTGTGTGTGTGGTAGATGCGCACATTTGTAGGCTACTGCGTGATCTACCCCGCGGTCTCATCAAAACGTTAACAAATGGAAACGTCTGGGAGAAAGAGTAGAGCAGACATATAGATCTGAATTAGAGTGACGATGCAAAAAAGAGCTCTGCACGCACTTTTTCTGCGCGCACACACCTAACCCGAAGCGTGCAGCCATGCGCAATACACCTATACATCGCACGAGTACTGGACTGAGCTCTCTTTTGTGTCTGAATGGACAAATACACAGAACAGTATGTCTAAATGTCCGTTTTGGAGAGTATTCATGTAAAATCTGTCGTTTGTGTCATAAACAGTTGTGAGTGTATCATCAGTGCAATTGTATCCGCATCATGTAATTGGACATGATCCGACGTCTTAAAGGGACAGTGTCAATAAACCTAATGGGGTCTGATCAAGCAACAAAAGAAAAAGAGAAAAGCATTCACTGTTTATTAATAGCTTAAATAAGGATTAATTCTATTTAATTCATACAAATAAATATGTCTGCTTGAAAGAATAAAGAATGACGTATGCAAGTAGTTTTATTTAATTTTAAGATATTTTTTAAGTCACAGTAGTTAAATCTGTATTGCATGTTCAAACTTAAAAATCATTCATATTAATAGGTTAATAAATGTTTTCTCCGGTAGTATATGGGTTTGGAAATTTTAGAGAAATTCTAAATTAATGCATTACAATTTACCTAAACTCATTATATTTTAGTCGACTAAATCTACTGTAGATTTAGTCGACTAAAATGTTATTGTATTTCGTCGACTAAAACTAGACTAAAACTAAAACAATTCAGATGACTAAAATATGACTAAAACTAAATGGCATTTTAGTCAAAAGACTAAGACTAAAACTAAATCAAAATTTGCTGTCAAAATTAACACTGATAAATATTATATATATAAATATTAAAAGAAAAAAATGTATCCTAAAAAAAATAACTTGTATTCTAAAAGAATGTATTCCAAAAAAAAGCATATTCATACCAAGTTTCGACTTGTTTTCTGCTTACATAATTAAAGGGACTATATGGAACTTTTTCCCCAAAATAAACGTAACAATAGCCTTTTTATTTGACCATTTATGACTCAAACATCCCCTGTTGAGCATACTGACACCTTGTCCGCTCACAGTGGGTGCACCTATAAGCCTGTATCCTATTTTTCCTATTTTCTGTCGGGTCGGATTTTTCCCGCGCTGTCTGCGGATGTAACGTCAAGCGTGTTCATGTTAAACGTTTCAGATCACTCTGCCACCACCGCTTTTCAGCAAGTAGCCTACACTCGCAAACTTATCTCAAACAATATATGTTTTTGACTGTTCTTACCTCTGTAAACATAATGTTGACCTCCTTGCAGGCAGCAGATGACTTGTGAAGTGTGCACGCACGTACGAGCGCTGCGAGCAGTGTTGCCAGGTCCGTATGCCTGCACTGTTTCCGCGGGTTGTTTGTGTGTAGTGCACGGGTTGACGCGATTGTTTTACTCACTGGAACATGATTGTTATCGGGGAAACACCCGGGATCGCTATTTGACTATTTTTGGCCGTGATTGGGTTAGTTTTGATGAGCAATTGGGCTGGTTTTGTTGTGCAGACCTAGCAACCCTGCCTGCGAGAGCGAGCAGAAAGGAAGAGCAGTTCTGTTTTTTGGCCACAGGTGTCAGTCGCGAGTTTAAATTTCAGAAAAAACATATAGGCCCTTTAAGGTGGTGCAGAAAAGGAAAACAACCAATAATATCATAGAGTAACATTTCCATCGAATCAAATAAAATCCACGTCGCACTCAGAAATACCACATTATAGAAGTCAAATGTATTGTTAATGCCAATTTTTGTTGTCCATAAGCAAAAAAAGTATCTAATGTGAAGACGCGATATTGAATCTGGTTTAGTACTAAAGGGAAGAATCCAAAAAAGGATGTTTGAAAATAATGCAAATGCAAATTTAACTGCAATTTTTATTAACCTTTCTGACGTAGCTGACGGCATCCTCCTCCGTGTAGACTTCAGCGCTGACCCCACCTCTCCGGCGCCTGGCCTTCACCACAGGGTTTGGAGGAGGAGGAGACACTTCATCATCGTGAGAGTCTGACTGCGAGTTGGACTTCTGACGGGCCATGATCTGCTTGCATTCTTCCTGTGGAGAGAGGAAGTGAATGATACATATATGATTAGACATCCATTTGAAAACATCGAAAGAATTGTAACCTAGAAAGAATTGTAACCATCTAATGGACACGCAAAAACCTGTGCAGACAGCAGACACCGAGAGGGTAAAGCTACGATTAAAAATCACGATTACAGATCATAAAATCTAATGCATCTAAAAGACTGAAACCTACTGTGAGCCCAGACAGCAAACACAACAGCACTGAGATTTCACTGGCAGAGCGAGAGAGAGACAGTGACACATTCCCGCATGAAAGAGGGAAGAACAATAAAGCTGCATGCCACAGCACAAATGATGTGTGTGTCCATGAGAGAACTAGTCAGAGAGGCTACACACAGTCTTACGGTACATTACTGCATATGGGGTGGACATACTGATGATGAATATTCATATGTATAATATTTAATTTTATAAACATATACATGTATATGCAATATATACAAACACACACGCAAGAGTGTCAGTATTAATCCACATATTGATACTAAATAAATATATTGCATAAAACTACACTCACAAGCCACTTCTTTATGTACACCTGTTCAACTCCTCGTTAATGGAAATATCTAATCAGTCCATCACAAGAAAGCAAATCAATGCATTTATGCATGTAGAAATGGTAAAGATGATCTGCTGAAGTTCAAACTTCAGTTGTTGGTGCCAGACAGGCTGGTCTGAGTATTTCAGAAACTGCTGATCTACTGGGATGTCCATGCACAACCATCTCTAGGGTTTACAGAGAATGGTCTGAAGAAGAGAAAATAGCCCGTGAGCGACGGCTCTGTGGGTGAAAATGCCTAGAGGATGCCAGAGGTCAGAGGAGAATGACCAAACTGGTTTGAGCTGATAGAAGGGCAACAGTAACTCAAATAACCACTCGTTATAAACAATGTCTGCAAAAGAACATCTCTGAAGGATGTGTGAAAACACGTTGAACCTTGAAGCAGATGGGCTTATGAGATTTTCAAAATGTGAGAGACCACAAACATGATGATAAGAAATCATAGATTTAACCGATTTGTTCTTCTAGTGTGTGGAGAGCAGCGATGTGATCAGGAAAGCACAACACCCACTAGATTCCTTTCACAAACAACCGAGTCCTGCCTGTGAACATGGGAAATCTCGCAAAAGCTCTAGCATCAAACATGACTAAAAAATTTGCAGGGGAAAAAAATAAAATTGTTTAGATGAAGTTGTGGTGACGGTGTGAACATGGACTTTACATGTTACAGTGCGAGCTGGAGGTGAGTCTTCCATCAGCTCGCTTTCTGATTGGGTATCGTTTCGTTTCACAGGATTCACTTTCCAGAGCGTGCGGCCGTGCGCGAGTTTGTCCTCACGGTTCCCCCACACAACAGGATTTCTGATACAAGATTTGGGCGGCTCCGACGTTCTATCAAGCAGATTCAGTCACTCTTAAGGCCATTGCACACTGAGTCCGAAATGCGTTTTTTCGTATTCGTGATTTGGTGGCTCTAAATTGTCAAAACACCATTCAAACTGCTTGCTACGGATGTGAAAAACGCAGAAATTCGAACCCGATCCGTTTTTTTTATGACGGACGAAAGTTTAGGAGGATGTGTGCAAGCGTGATTGACATAACGTGAGGTCGTATTTATTTTTTAACGTGCGAAAATTTCGGATGCGAATTTCGGCCTTTACACACCTCACACCACAGAAAAATCTGATAAGATAATCTGCAGAACCATAAAGATAATCGGGACGTTACCTAGGACTGTCGGAAGGGGAGAAATCGGTCCAAAATCGCCCCGAATATCTTGTAGTGTGTGTCTAGCATTAGAACAGGAAACTCAGGCTACAAACTCACACAGACTCACCAACACTGGACAACAGAAGATTGGAGAAATGTTGCCCGGACTGCTGTGACATTCAGATGGTCGGGTCAGAATTTAGCATAAACAACATGAAAGGATCCGTCCTGCTTTGTATCAACGGTTCAGTCTGCTGCTGGCGTAATGGTGTGGGGGATCTTTTCTTGGCACACTTTGGACCCTTTAGTACCAACTGATCATTGCTTAAACACCACAGCCTACCTGAGTATTGCTGCTGACCATGTAGGATAACACACTCAATCACAAAGCTCAAATCATGCCAACTGTTTTTTTAACAATACAATGAGTTCACTTTACTCAATTGACCTCCACATTCACCAAATCACAATCCAGTAGAGCACGTTTGGGATGTGGTGGAACGGGAGATTTACATCATGGATGTGCAGCCAAAAAATCTGCAGCAACAGTGTGATGCTATCATGATGTCAATATGGACCAGAATCTCTAAGGAATGTATCCAACACATTGTTGAATAGCCTATGCCACAAAGAATTAACCCAGTTCTGAAGGCAAAAGCAAGGTCCAACCCATTACTAGCAAGATGTACCTAATAAAGTGGCAGGTGAGTGTGTGTATAATATATTTAGCTTGTGTGTGACTATTATATGAGTGGTTTTAGTGCATTTTTATGTGGTTACTTACTTGCCCGAGTCACTCTCTACAACAAATTCTCTCAGGTATTCTAGCCTCTATAAATCTGATATCAGTCTGTTAATTTAACAATTAAAAGTTTTATAGGATATAAAAGATAGTGTTTGTAAAATGGCATAAACATCTGCCTCTGAAACATCCCAAGACACAAATACCAAAGTGAAGGCAGGCACAGATGCAAAGGAACAGCTGGGCACGTCACACACAAATCCACACAAAACACACACAAGCTCTCTCCAAAGCTTTAGACAGCCATCAACAGGCCTGTCCGTGAAATAACACATAAAGAGTCCAAATGAAAAATGTGCTCTGAAATCTGTGAAGCATTTATTTGAAATTGAAATCTTAACATTATAATTGTGCTTTACTGTCACTTTTGATCAATTTAATGCATCCTTGCTGAATAAAATGATTAATTTCTTTAAAAAAATAAAACAACACTGACCACAAACTTTGAATGGTGGTATATGTTTGGGCTTACAGGGATAATTCACCCAAAAATAAAAATTCTGTCATTGATTACTCGCCCTCATGTTGTTCCAAACCCGTAATACTTGGAACACAAATGAAGATAATTTTAATAGTGATTTCTTTTCCTCCATTGACAGCTGCACAACTACAACTTTGACGTTTCAAAAAGTTCACAAAGAGATCGTAAAACTAGTAATCCATAGGAATTGACCGGTTTAGTCCAAATTTTCTGAGGAGACTCGATCGCTTTATAAGATGAACAGATTGAATTTAGACTTTTAGACATGAATTTTATTCATATTCAATGAGATTTATTCTCGTGTTACGCAGCACGTTTGAGCTTCCGCAAGAACCAATTTGTTCTCGCGACGTGTCAAGCAGGTTCAGTTGAGCTTCTAGGGCCGGTTTCACAAAGCTATTTTAGACCGGTCTATGTTAGACAAGTCTAAAATTTGCTCATAGACTAGTCCAGTACTTCTCAAAGTCCGGACTCCGGTCCGGATCCGGACCCGGAGGGAATTCAATCCGGACCCGCCTCCATTTCGTATTTCAAGAGCACTAATTGTGTGTAAGGGATTATTAAAAGTGTGGATTTCCTACTTTGATAAACGCATGTTAAAATCATTTGTTTATTTTTTGAGATGGTCCGAAATTAAAACGAAGGCGAGATATGTAATGTTTTCCTCCGTGATTTAGTTGCCATGACATCCAGTAAGCGTACGACTTTTGACGTAATCAGGCGCAACCATAGACTGTAAAAAGGGGCGCAATGCGAGTACGTGACACTTCACCTCAGTAAGCGTTTGAATGGGTGTGGAGGATGTCATTGTCCAGGAAAAGAAAAGTTGATGAAGAAAATAGAGTTTTCAAAGATGATTGGACAGAGAGGTATGCGTTCACAGATATCCCAAGTCTCCCGGAAGTTCCAGGAGTCTCCCGCATATTGATAGCGGATCCCTGATGCCCGCAAATTAGTTCAAATCTCCCGCAGTCTAGAGCTCGCGAGCTCCAAACCGGCAGAGAGGGAGAGAGCGACCTTACGTGTGTGTGCGCAAATGTGCTTGTGTGCCTCATGGGTTGCCAACCGTTCCGTATAATACGTATTTGTTTAAGTTAAAAATAAAACGTATTATGAACTAAACAAATACATGGTTCATTTTTGGCAAAATGATCATGATAGCTTTTATATATCTGAGTGGTTAAGTCTTGTATATAGATTGAGCCTACTTTGCTATACAAATTTTTGTGCAACTTATAAAAATAAAAAAATATATATAATGCAACTTTGCCTAATAAGTTGCATTTATAATGTGCTATCAAATGTATGAATTTCAGGGGTTATTTTTCAAAATGTTCTTCCATATCCCCCATCCCCCCCCCCCCCACGTCAACAAAAAACTCCCCCCCACCCCCCCACACCCAACAGTTTCGGACCTTTGACATTGACGAAAATTCTGATTTGGACCTTTGAATATAGACTTTGAGAACCCCTGGACTAGTCTAATGCAAGTTAAAGGGTACCTATCATGGAATTTTGAAAATTACCTTTCATGTAGTGTGTAACATAGATCTAAGTGAACAAAAACATCCTGCAAAGTTTTAAATATGAAAGTTCACCGTATACAAAGTTATTGTCTCTCAAAAGTAAGAGTCGACTCTGAGTCGCTGATATGAATCGATAGACAAACGATGCTTTCTCTCTAGCTTTCGTACGTCACTTGTACAAGTTATTTGAATTCGACACGCCCACTCAGTGCGCGCGCAGAGCAGACAGAGAAACCTGACAACATCATGTCGACGAGACTCTGTTCTGAAGTGCGAATCAAAAGCAAACTTTTTTTTTCACTGCCCAGGAACAAGCATGTGAAGACTCAGTGGCTAGAGTTTATATTTACAACTATACCACACAAGTATAGCCACCTTGAGCTGTGTTCGCGTTATTTTAATGACGATCGCTTCACAAACACAAATGCTTTCAAGTGTGAATTCGCGAGTCGGCTGATATAGGAAGGTTCAATACCAAGTTTATTTAGATCAGCTTCCTCCTCCGAATCACAACCTGTAAGTACTATTAATAATTGTTGCTTTTGTGTGTGTGTGTGTGTGTGTGTGTGTGTGTGTGTGTGTGTGTGTGTGTGTGTGTGTGTGTGTGTGTGTGTGTGTGTGTGTGTGTGTGTGTGTGTGTGTGTGTGTGCGTGCGTGCGTGTGTGTGAGAGAGTGAGAGTTACGCTCAGCAGCTTCTAGGTCTCCAATGTCATTTTTTTTGTTTTTTGAAATATGTGAAATTATGTGAAGCGTATTGTAGTACTGCAGTGCGTTATCAATATGTTTAAGCTTTGGGCTAACGCAAAATATAACTGACTGCGTCATCTGACCAATCACCGCCGATTAGCGTCACGCAAAGGAGGGGTTTGGACAAATGAGTCGTCAAACGAATCATTAGAGAGTCGGTGAGCAAATCAGGTAAAAATAAATGCATATTATAAGACAACAAAAGTGTTTTTTGTCATTGCATGCATGTAAAACTGTTGTTGGGGACTCCCAGAACATTATTAGGAACATTTTAAATGCCATAATACTGTAGGTACCCTTTAAGACTGTTTCACAAAAATAAAGACTGACCAAAAAAATTAGACACCTTACCCCAGGCTAACTTAGGTCTTAATGTTACCTTGGAAACCAGCTGTAACAATCAGTTACATTAAACAGCCAAAAAAAGGGGGAAATGGCTCATAATTTGTGGTTATGGAGAGAGCTATGAGAAGGGAAAGGGTTTTTAGGGACCCCAGTAACCTACTGGAAATATATAATAATGAGGACTTTTCTTTTCTGTACATCTAACGCTCCGCTCAACGGTTGGATTAACGCTGTTAACTGTCGTAGCAATCTTTTTCCAAATTAAACATTTCTTCTTGTTACTACATTCTCCGCTAAATTTCCCAAGTAAAATGTCCTTGCAAAAGTTATACTCCTCCAACAAACCCACATTTTCCACTGGAGTAAACTGCACTGAGCGGTTGAATGCGCTTACTCGATCCGCCATGTTTTTTGTTTTGAAAAGTGTCTTATTTTACCCAGAATGCATTGCAGTGTAGTCCTACTTAAGATAGTCAGAGTCTTAAGTGCTTTGTGCAACGGTCTGATTTAGATGTCAGACTTCAGATAGACTATCTACTATATCTAAGCCACAGTCAAAGTCTATCTTTGTGAAAACGGCCCGTTTATGTCCGCTGATCATTGTTTATATGTGAATAAAAGCCTAAATTAAATCTGTTCATCATATAAAGTGATCAAGTCTCTTCAAAAACTAATTTGACTAAACCACTCAATTCATATGCATTAGTTTTACGACCTCTTTATGAACTGAAGTGTCAAAGTGGTAGTTGCATGGACTGCCAATGGAAAGTACAGAACTGACTCTTTTACTTTTTATTTATATGATTGACAAAAAAACTCCAGCTTTCTACAACTGGTACATGAGCAAAATACTACTTTTGTTAACTGGACAAGAGGTCACGTTATTGGTCGATGCCAATTTCAAGATGGACAAATATCTGCCTAGACGATCACTAAGAATCTTATATCATTAGAAGCTTTCATTTCTATTGATATTTAAAAGAAAAAGAAAAGATTAAGGAAATAATGTCATCATTTGCTAGCCCTCATGTTGACTTGTGCCCTACATGTCGATTTTAATCCGGCACAGTTTTCATACACTCATTCACACACATAGGGTCAGGAGTGCCTGTGGATTTTCACTTTCTAAATGAACAGAAGGTGCCAGACAGAGAGAGGGAGAGTGTGAGTGATTAAAATTCATCTATGACTAAAATGCAAGTGGGTCAGTAAACATCGTTCACCCAGCAGCTCAAAACTACGATGACACTAAACAACCTCAAAAACACAAGCTATCGCTGAACATGCGTCATGAGGAGAAGACAAGGACAGTCGTTCTCTTGTTCCGAGTACAATATCAGCCCATCTGATCACGTCTCATGAATACACAATCCCATCGGCTGTTTGATGCTCTACCTAAACCAGCAGAGGCTCAGCAGAAGCCCATTCCTAACAAAAGCCCAAGCCCCAAGCATCTGCGAGTATGAAAAAGCCTGTTGTTCCTGGACACACGATCAAAGAAGATGTTCAGTTGCTGCTGAGTGTGGATGCGGTTACTGGCACCTCCAGCTAAACGAATGACTGCTGTGACTTTCATACGATCCGTAATCTAAGATCAAGCAACAACGTCAAACAGCATCAGCATGCCTCCTAATTGTCTATTGAAGGGGAACGGGAATGTTGATGATTCCAGCTCTTTACACTTCTACTTACATAAAGTACACTACACTACTGCTATTGGGGTCAATTAAGATTTTCTTTTTCTTTGTGAAAGAATTTTTCAGCAAGGAAGCATTAAATTGACCAAAACGGACGGTTTTAAAAACTTTCATGATGTTAATGTTTCTATTTTAAACAAATGCATAAATCCAGTTTCCTTTCCACGAAAATACTAAGCAGCACACCTTTTTCAACATTGATAATAATCAGAAATGTTCCTTGAGCATCAAATCATCATATTATAATGATTTCTGAAGGATCATGTGACACTGAAGACTGGTGTAATAATGCTAAAAATTCAGCTTTGCATCACATAAATTAAATTTAAAACATATTCAAATAGAAAACAAAAATATGTTTTTTGTACAAATAAATGCATCCCATAAGAGGGCCTCAAGACAACTTAAAATTATTTAATTTTAATTAATTTTAGAAGTGTGATTTCTACACCTGGAAAAGTCATATTTATATATATGGTATATGGTGTGTGTGTATATATATATATGTGTTATATATGTAGGCCAATATAGCCATATATAGTCAACATTTGAAGTGCATCAAAACCTTTCATCAAAGTTATACATGAATTTTGAACAATACCCATTCTTGTCTTAGGACAACTTTGATTAACATTTTTGATCCACTTCAAATGTTGACTACTGTATATATATATATATATATATATATATATATATATATATATATACACAGTAAAATATAGCTCTTATATATATATATATATTTTACTGTATATATATTTACAGTAGTCAACATTTGAAGTGCATCAAAAAAGTTAATTTTTTGATATATATATATTAATAAATTTGCTCTAAATAGCTCTAAAATATTTAATCAGGAAGAAATTATGAGTAAAACATTTTTTATATTCTTATCCTCAAACTTTTGAATGCTGTTGCCAACAATGAGAGGCGCTGTAGTCAAAACATTTTTGAGAATCACTGTAGATTCTATGTACAAAGAAATGATGTAGTTGCTGTAAAACTATATAAGCCCTACAAAATCCAATGTTTACACCTGCAAATTAACTTCATAGATTTTCCACAGATCCTGATAAAGTGCCGCTGTCCACTCAATTCACACACTCCAGGAACAGATCAAATAAGCGTTAATAGAAACCAACGATTTCTCATTCCAAAACCTGCAATTAATTCTAAAAATAATTCATATCCTTTCTATTGTGGTGCACTTGTCAACAAATAAGACACACAAAGAACATCAACCTCACCATGAACGCCAACACAATGACAGTAAATGATCATGGATGTTTGAGGGAAGGCATTCGTTAACAATGAATACACTAACAGTGAATTCATCCAGACTTTTTTCCAAAGCAATGTACAGTACATTCATTACAGGATCAATCCCCCGGAGCATCCTGAGGTTAAGTGCCAAGCCAAATGGGACAGCGATGATCTCAATAACTCTCCAGCTCCTGCTTCCCCAGCTCCATGGGAATGAAGCCACATCCGTTGTGATCCCCAGCCATCAACCTTTCCGACGCAAATTCATAACTCACACAAACACATGACCAGCAGAGCAAACAGTGTAAGAGTAACGCACCTTCTCCAGCTTCTCGAAGTGTTCCCGCAGGAACTTCATAGGCCGCTCGGGCTTGGCGATGCACAGGTTGACGATGCACTCTTTGAGGATCTGCTGTATGTTGTGTTTCTGCACGAAAACCTCACAGCCTTTCAGACTTTCATCTTCTTCCAGATTGGAGGAGGAGGTGGCCATCTTATCTTCTATCTCTGCCGCAGGAGAAAAGAGCAGGAGGGGGGGACGAGGAGAGATATTCTTTCTTAAGTGTGTGTGTGTCTTATTCTCTCAAATAATAATGTTTGACTGTTGACTGAGTGACTAGAAAAATACACTGTATTCAATATGCATTTATGTAACTGTCAGTGTCAATCAACCTAACTATGATTGACAGTTACGTACATAGATAGATAGATAGATAGATAGATAGATAGATAGATAGATAGATAGATAGATAGATAGATAGATAGAATCATAATGATGATATATATATAGGCCATTCATAATGATGATATAGGCCATTCTTCGGCATGTTACACATTTACATTTCACTTCCGCCATTGATTCACATCAAACATCCACAAATCATCAGCAACTGAAGCATAAATCCTGATTCTCGACCTACATTCCCGAAACTGATACCGCATTCAGTCCTGCGTGAAACACGAAGCCTCGGTTTGTCGGCGGAGCATCACTCTGTGATCACCTGTTTACGTTTTTATCACAGCTTATTCGCTTCAGAATACAAACATATGCGGTTTATAAATGGTTTTAGTTATGTATTATCCTAGAAACCGCATCTCTCGGTATATGAAGCTGAGATCAGTCGCGTGTGTCGCACAGTATTAATGATAATTTGGCTTACCGTTATGAGGCGGGGATGCGAGGCTCGCTCTCTGGGATGTTGCTTGTTTGGTCCTGCTGCTCGCGACCGGTGTGACGTCAATCCGTTTCGCGATTGGACACTGACACTGACATTAAAAAAATACATAATTTAAAAAAACAGATAAGACATATAACTGTCATGTAGATGTTAATGGGTTGAGATTTCTTTAGTTTATTTAGAGCTTTTTATTTATTTTGAATCATCTTCTGTTTCAGCCAATCATCATTGTCGGTCTGTGCGTCACCCAGAACAGGATCACAGACCCTGACCTCTACAAACACATTTGTTATTTATTTATTTATTTTTATTGTTATGTTTCATCACTTTCCTGGAATGATTTGAGTGTCTAAAGCTAATAATAATCGTAGTATTTTTTTTAAAAAAAATAGAATCATTATAATCTACTGTTAACTTTCGTATTCGTGTGGCAAAATTTTATTTTCACAAACAAATATTTCTTTTAAAAAATACCTTTTTGATCCTGTAAAATATGTACTATGTGGACTATTGTCATTTTTCTTATAAAAAAAAACCCTGACGACAAGAGATGACTGCTTGTGTCCTTTTTTTCTGCAATGAGCAACTATTGAAACAGATTTTTCTTACATTATTTATGTCATGTGGCTATTCAAACTGCTTAGAGGCAAGAGTAGTGATGTGGATTTTCAAAATACAGAATCAGATTTTTTTTTAAATGTCTATATACGACACTCTCTATCTCATTACAAATCATTTTGTCTATTTATCAGTATCTGTCTATTATTTCTTAGTGAAAAATATTGTTCTGACCATAGTAAAGTTTTAACTGTTTTGAATATGTATCTACCGTAAAGCCAACTGAGCTGTCGCAATCTATCGTAGTGGCAACAACCGCCATGACAACCAGCAACAACATCAACACACGTGAAGGAGCAATGGCGTCGCCCAGTGATGATCGAGCTGCAGCGGATGTTTTAAAATCTCTGGCTCGCCACTTAAACTGTTTAAACGAGGATAACAAAAGCGCCAGAAAACGAGCTCTAGAAGCGGTAAAGAGAGACACAATCGAGCAGCGCTTGTCCAGCGATGCGCTTCAGGAGCTTTTCGCCAGTTTGCTGAAAGCGCTGCTGAAAAGTCTGTCAGATCCTGCGGAGACATGCAGGGACTCCACTATTCAGATCATCACAGGGTTTATCAGATCTGTCCCCAAACCAGAAGACTCTCTGCCCTATCTCATGCCCGCCCTGGCGCAGAGGCTCGGGGGGAAGGAGATCCTGGAGCCGGCGGAGGAGCTCAGACTGGCTCTGGTGGAGATGCTGTCTCTGGTGGTGGAGGTGTGCGGCAGACAACTTGCCCCCTACCTGGATGACATGATAAAGATCCTGCAGAGAACCATCACGGATCCCTTCCCTGAAGTCAAGAAAGAGAGCTGTAGATGCACCATCAGTTTTGCACAGTGTGTTCCCGGTAAGTGGGGCCCTCAAGCAGTTGACAGTTGAGATACAGTATATTATTTATGCATACATTCACTTTCATGGGTCACTTGTATAGCAGTGTGCTTGTTTGGACTCAATATAGAGTAAACTGGCCTTATACGTACATATGTTGCTGGTTGTCATGGTAAAATGACCAGACCGATGCCTTGAATGTGTATACTGTAAGTTTTCAGAGTTTTAGTGTCAGTACTACTACATTAAACTACTTTACTGTTAATATAATGTGTAGTAATTCAATGAGTGGATATTTGGGGTCCCGATAATGTCAAATGTATTACATTACCAGTAAAAAGTGGCCTTACTTTAGTTGAAATATATCTAGTCTAGGGATGCACCGAAATGAAAATTCTTGGCCGAAACCGAAAACCGAAAAAGAGGAAACCATGGCCGAAAACCGAAACACCGAAATAAATTATGCCAATTATTAGTAGGCCCATTGCATTTATGGCTATGACTGTGTACTAACTTTACTAAAATCGAGTCATTGCAATTGCATAAATTAATATTAAAGTTTCAAAGAATAAATCAATTACAAATTATCCAAATATTTATTTAGCAAATTGCAACAATGCACAGTAGAAAATAAAATTCAAACTAAAATGGTAACTTGACCCCACTCATGTGTACATTAAATAATAATGTACAGGCCTACTGGCCTGCAGAAAGGTTTTGAAATTAATTGTTCTCTAAAAAGTGCATTTAGGTCCGCCACACGTTGATTTTTTCTATTTTTTTTAAAAATCTAATACTATTTAAAATCGTATTTGATTGCAGAGCGCCGTAGCGCTCTCTCTCTCTCTCTCTCTCTCTCTCTCTCTCTCTCTCTCTCTCTCTCTCTCTCTCTCTCTGTACCTCTCGCGCGCTCTCTCTCTCTCTCTGTACTTCTCGCAGGCGCGCGCTCTCTCTCTCGCGCTCTCTCTCTCTCTCTCTCTGTACCTCTCGCACGCGCTCTCTCTCTCTCTCTCTCTCTCTCTCTCTCTCTGTACCTCTCGCGCGCTCTCTCTCTCTCTCTGTACTTCTCGCAGGCGCGCGCTCTCTCTCGCGCGCTCTCTCTCGCGCTCTCTCTCTCTCTCTCTGTACCTCTCGCACGCGCTCTCTCTCTCTCTCTCTCTCTCTCTGGGCCGTGTTCCTCTCATATTCAGCGTAGCGATCGGAATGTTTGGATTTCAGGTGATAAATTAAACCCGACGTCATCACAACATTTCGGCCGTATTGTTTCGGTAATAAAAGTCTTTCGGCCGAAAACCGAAAATGCACTTTTGGGCCATTTTCAGCCGAAAATTTTCGGTGGCCGAATATTCGGTGCATCCCTAAGTCAGTGACAGAGTGCAAGCATATTCATGTAAAATAATTCTGTTTTCAGCTTCAGAATCATTAATATTTTTATTCTGGTGTCTCCATTGTCCTGTGCTTTGGGTTATCAGCAACAAGTGCAAGCCTATGAATGTACACCCACAATGTAATATCAAATGTAGCATTTTAATCAACAGTACATTAATTTTACCATAGGTCTTGAGTGTCACAAATTATAATATCGTATCGTGAGTTCAGTATCATGATATCTATCGAATCGTGACCGAGGGTATCGTTACACCCCTAGTATATACACAACACTTCTAAGGCCAGTTTGCCACTTAACTCCTGTATAATGAATCTAAACAGACATATTACTCAATGTCGAACCATGATGAACCATATGCATATCTTAATCACCGTAGATGCAGATCCATATCACTGTATCTCAACTGTCTATATCAGGGGTGGCCAGTCCTGAAGATCTCCTGCAAAGTTCAGCTCCAAACCTCATCAAGCACAAATGACCCAGCTCATTAAGATCTTCATATATCAATTAGACAATCATAGACACAGTGGAGATAGTAATGTGCAAATTTCTGTCCATCTCTCTTTTCCCAGATCATTTTCACCTGCAGGCTGAGACTCTCCTGAAGCCTCTGTTGCAGACTATTTCTCACCAGCATTCCCAAGTGAGAGTTTCTGCCACACAGGCCACTGGCGCGGTCATTCGGCACAGCTCCGGCAAAAATGTAGATGACGTTTTGTCCCACTTGGCTCAGAGATTGTTTGATGACTCGCCACGGGTAAGCTGGCAGCACTTAGGCTTGTTGATTGATGCGTTATTTAATAAATCGCTTGTCTTTGATATCTTTCCAAGAAGTTCTTCTGCTAAATATGACATTTATTTCCTAGTTTACAAGGTTATGAATTCCACAAGGGAATGATTTATCGTTGTGCTAATCTGTTTAGGTGAGGAAGGCTGTTACCGTAGTCGTGGGTGATTGGCTCCTCCACCTGCCGGACAGATATTCCTACTTCCACAAGCTCATCCCGCTGCTTCTGAGCAGTCTCAGTGATGAGATCCCTGAAATCAGGTGAGAACAAATGCACAGTCATAATAACAGGGTTTTCCAGGCCTCTAAATGTCATGAAAATGCACGTCTTCTTATCGGACATACATTTTATGCGGATTTTTAGAATTTATCCACATCTTGGTGTTTCCTTCCAGTCTTTTTTTTTTTAAGCAATATCCCAAAATTCTCATAAAAATAGGCAAATTGAAACATAGCTACTTATGTACACGTTTGGGGTTTGTAAGACTTGGTAAGGCTGCATTTATTTGATTTAAAATTAGTAGTATTGGGAAATATTACTGTTTAAAATAATTGCTGCTTATTTGAATATGTATAATGAGCCCAATCTTTTGAAAGCTGATGTATATGTCATCTTGTTTTTCTTCTGTCTATCACTTTAGTCCTTTCCTGTAAATTGTGATTATAAATGAATCTATCCAGGTCTCTTGCTGAGGATTTATGGAAACAAATAGGATCTCAATGGGAAAAGGAAAATGAGGATGATCTGAAGGATAAGATGGACTTTCTGCTGCCTGCACCTGCCCTTTACACTTCAGGAGGTGAGTCTGACTAATACCAGAATGACCTTCTTTTAAAAACACTGCCCGGCCACGATCTTCACCCAAAATGTATTCACCTCTTGATGAAAATAATAAATCAAGAGGTGCATCCATTTTTTTAAGGCAAGGCAAGGCAAGGCAAGGCAAGGCAAGATTTTAAGATATTGTATTGTCCAGCACTCTGTAAAGTCTTAGGGTGCTTTCACACCTGGATCGATTTGTTTTGTTCCGGAACAGATCCGAAACAGAATACTTTGTTCTGAATCAATTTAATATGTCACTCTGTTCACACCACACTGTTGTAAAGCGTTCCAAATCGCGCACCCTTCCAGGGCTTTCCTTACGCCATTACGTCACTACCTCGTGCGTGCAGGTCGCGCATTTCATTGAGGGACATTGCCATGACAACAGTAGCCTAACACTAAATGAATCGCGGGTTGACTTGGTGCTACGAAGAGGTGAAATGCCTCAGATATTTGGTCGGAAGAACATCTCCCGGATTTTGGACACTACACACATAGGGTGACCAGACGTCCGAGAGGGAGAGAGAGAGCGGAGAGACCATGCGTGTGCTAGAGTAGCTGCTAGTAATTACACGCGCGCACGACAAAGAGAAGGAGAGCGCGAGAGACCTTGCGTGTGTGTGCTAGAATAGCCTACGCATTAATACGCACGCGTCTCCCCCCGCAACAAATCAGCAAAATACGCTGATATTGGCGTCTGTTGCCAGGCTACATATTGATTTGTTCCGGTTCGTGGGTCGGTTGTTTTCTCACTACAAACGAACCGCTCCAGGGTTCGTATGGAATCGAGCCGAGACCACCTCTTCTAGGCGGTCTCGGCTCGGTTGTTTTGTTCCGATTCAGAGTGCGATTGTTGTGTTCACATATGACCAAACGAACCGGGCCAAAAGGGAAACGCCCCTTTGTTTCGGAACAACGTCTCCAATCGATCCAGGTGTGAAAGCACCCTTAAAGACTTTCAGTGAATTTAGGGTCTGGACTCAGAGGTGCCAATTCATGTCTGAAAATGATTCTTCATGCTCATCCCAACCATTATTACACAATTTGATCCAGATGAATCATTGTCATTCTGGAATATGGTCGTGATGCGTCTTCCTACATGAGGGAAGTTTAGGAAATGAAAAGCTACACACTCCATCAATTAGGATTAGAAGAACTGATGCCAAACATATAACATGATAGAAACATAATAATTACTGCAATAATGATTCGATCATTGACTCT
>CM070821.1:37635071-37737571 GCA_036326025.1 Chrosomus eos
AAATAATGTGACCTTAAAAGCATTGGCTGTGAGATGGTGACACACAATAAAGACATGGTTCATCACAGATGTTGCAGGACCTTTGACTGTCCCATAGAGATGATTGAGACAAAAAAAGGGAGGCGAGACAGTGGTTTTTGTCAGTTTAAGGGAAGGAAATGGCAAATTATCCTGTTTTTAATACCACAGTAGCTAATGCAATGACTGCCTGGAAATCTAGAGGGAGAGAGAGAATTAATGTGAGACTGACTGTAAATATGTATTTACAAAAATATATTAGCTCTGTTTCTAAATCTAGTGAGATGCCTACCTAGACGACATTTTAAGGCATCATAGCATAACTATGTTGCCGTTCATGAAGCATCAATTAATCAAATGGTGAATGCAATCACAGAAAGTATTGTAATGACCTCTGATTAATTTAAGATGACAGATAAGAAAAATGTCGACTGGAAAGACAAATATTTTATTTGATTATTTTTTCAAAAAGTAAACGAATAGGCTACCTTTATTCAGCAAGGATGCATGCAATTTATCAAAAGTGACAGTAAAGACATTTATAATGTTACAAAATATTTCTGTTTAAAAAAAATGCTGTTCTTTTGAACTTTCTTTTCATCAAAGAATCCAGTTCAGTAACCGTGTTGATGTTGCAAAATTGGTCAATTATGAAACAAAGTCAGTTCAGCTAAAGCAGCTCTGCGGAGACCAACAATGTCATCATCCAGCTCAAGTTTTCTTCTTATCATAGTGTCAATGCCTTTAAATCAATAATATTACTAAATAATAAAGGTAGGGTAAGCAATTTTCGGAGTGGCTAGCAATAGCGAGCTAGCTTTGAAAGCATAAGATCCCACTCTCCCTTCAGAACGTCTCCAAAGCCACGCCTCCTTCAAAACACATGAATGCGTTCAGCAAGGAGCAAAAAAAGCAGCATAAGCACATAACATTACATAAACAACTTACAGAGCTCTGACCTATACAACCTGACTGCTGCAGATTAATTTCACCGTTGATAGTGTTGCCATTGAAACGCATATATAACGTCACAGGTTTCCATCTCTTCCAAATTACAGTATTTATGGAGTGAACGCAGCATAAGCTGGTTGTTTTGGTTCAGGAGGAACTGTAAAAGGCGGCTGCTGTTTCGGTCATGGTGCTCGTGACTGACGTCTGTCTCATAGCATGAAACTTGCTGATGACATGTGATGTCTGCTCGAGCAGGTGCGCGGAGGTAATACACACACTGGCTGCGTTTACATGCAGCCAATAACCCGTTCAAAACCGGGATATTAGCAATAGCCCGGTCGTGAACGGCCATGTAAACACCGGCAAAAACCCGGATATATCCCGGATTTTAAAAACCGGGATATTATACCTGGGGTACCCCTTTTCTAACCTGAATTTTTGGTCATGTAAACGCGTATCGGGATATCCCCATAGAGATTTGTGTTCTGCGCATGCTCTATTCGCAAGGAATCTTGGTCTTTTGAGTAGAGAAACTTCTCGGCGCATACAAAAACCCGTGTGCAGTATACCGGATGTAAACATGGCGAGACGCAGCACAGCATACTTCTGGAGCGAGGTCAGTATAACAGTACCAGCATCAAAGCGCAAACAAAGGCGATCGCTATCTGCCCCAAACTATTCATTATCCGCGTGCTACTGTTGTTGTTGTCTTTGGATACAGGAAGAAGAATCGGAAATGACGCATATTGCGTCTTAAGGTTGTCCGTACGTCCAGACGCTAACCGTGCGTCGCCGTTTACATCGGGATATTGCAATTCCATGTATACAGGAGAAACTCTCTCTGCTCACACATGTAAACGGGTTATTCCTAATGTTTCAGAAACCCTAACCCAACCATAACCCGAAAATTGGCTGCATGTAAACGTAGTCAGACAGCCAGGACATTCGGTCCGAATGCAATGATTGGACGAACGTGTTATGGTCCTACGCCTTCCACAGACGAGATTTATACTTATAAATACATTCAGACCACTTAACTTATTTATTGCTATAAGGATGTGAAAAAGACTTTCAACCAGCATTCCAAAAAATGTTTCTGGAACAAATTGCCTACCTGCCTTTAAGTGTCCTTAAATACTAAAATAACTCTACTTATTTTCAGTTTACGTGTCTGTGTGAACTGGGGAGTTTTATGTTGAGTAAATTTTAGAGTAGGGCCTATGTCTACATTCAAACTTTATTTTGAAAGAGCAAGAAGAACCCCACTGTTGAGTGAACAGAGGCAGATGCTCTGATGTTTCCTGTACACTGCAGCTTTGAAGTCCGCCTGCTCTTTGATGTAGCTGTTGTCAGAGCACTTTCGACTGTCTGTTTTGCAAAATCGTCAGAAAAAAGTACAGTGTAGGAAGAGGGCAAGGAAATAACACGCCTGCAGTCCTCTTTTGAGGATATGTCAGATGTTGCGGGTCTGAAGATGTGCGCTTGTGTAATGTGTTATGAATTGGATTTGCGATGCCTGTAGGACATGGAAAACAGAAGCACCAGCTCCCCGTGTTTTGTTTTCGGTGTTGCTATGGGACTATAAGCGGGAATGTAAATCTCAGCTGTCTAAAGGAAGGTCAACATAAAATTTCAGATCTATATTAGAGAATATACATAAATGCATACCTGCCTGCTCACGTCATAGCTGACAGCTGTGGCCTGCTCACCTCTGTCCTGAAAAAAGACGAGCTGGAGACAGGGTGGGACGAGCTGTGGAGACGGGACTATATTTATGGACGAGAAGAGCCAGACGGACATGAATTGCAGTGCTGGTTTAGGACGATCGGTTTAAAACAGTTGTCAGACCTGTCGATCACTCCTCTGACAGCCGTAGGCGTGAACTAGAGAACATGCTTCTGTTTTACGAGTGTTAGTTCGATCTGGAAACCTGCCCATAAAGTGACATCTTTAAAACAAGTCTTTTATTACATTCCAAAATATGGTTCATGGGGAGGGGATGGATCATCTTGATCTATAAGAGGTTTATCTGCTAAGTTTTACAATTATAAAGATCATGAGTTTTATATATTTCAAAACTCCACACCATCAACTACACAATTCTGAGATAAATGTAGATGTAAACTCGCAATTGTGAGAAACAAAAAGTTGTTACCTTTTTTTTTTTTTTTATTCGGTGGCGGAAACAATATATCCCTGTATGCAATCTGCCATTTTATTTTATTGTATTATTTTATTTATTTTTTACCTGTGCATAACCCTGTCTATTCAATAATATTTAATTAATTTATTTTACTTTGACTTAACCTGACCTGTTATTTATTTCAAAATAAAGCCATTTTATTTTTATTATTTTATATTGATTTTTTTTTTTCTGTGCATAACCCTTTCTACCTCATTTAATTTTATCTTTGGATATTCCTGCCTTTTTTTTCCTATTATTTTTTTTATTTACAGGTGCTTACCCTGTTCACCTCATGTTTAATTGTTTTTTTTTTTATTAAATCTGTCTACTTAATTTTATTGTATTTGATCATATTTTTTTATTTTATTTGCATGCGCATAACCCTGTGTGCCTCATTATTTAATTTTATTTTATAATATTCTTGTCCCTAACATAAATAAAAAGAGAAAGTCTTAATTCTTTGTAGTTCTTCAGTTTTGGCTTCTAAAAATAGTAGTAAAAGTGTCCAGTGGCCAGTGAAAACTCCTGCATCTTAATCATCCTGCCCTGTTAATGACAGAACCGCTGATTGGAGGAAACGGTGTCATGATCCTCTCCTTGCTGTGAATGTGACACTTTGTCTAGACATGTGATCACTGCATGGAAAGAGAGACAACAAGGTTGTGAGGGTGGGTAAAAATGTAGTGGGATAGGAAATAACAGAGACCGATGGAAAAGAAAAGCTCATCGTGTGTTTTGAGCTACTTTACGAGGTCAGAGAGTTTAGTCTCTGTGTGTCCTTTATTGGCATGATAAAAACTGTTCATTTGTCAAAGTAGTACGAAATAGCTCAAATAAACAACAAATATAGCAACTGTAATTAAATTAAATGTCATTAAATTAAACTAAATTAAATTATATTAAATTGTCCAGACTATAATTATAGATTAAACCGTAAATCAAACAAAAAGGAATAAATTAAGTATTTAACATTTAAACAAAAGTAATGAAAAGTTTAAATGTTTTGCACGTTTCTTTTTTTTTTTTTTTTGGTCTCTCAGGCGCTGTATCTGGATCAGTTGTTGGTGTGTGTGGGATGCTGTGCTGTGTGTGTGTCAGGTGGACTGTGATGTCATCAGTCTGCAGCTGCTGAAGGTTCTGGTGTCGGTTCAGTCTCTCGCGTCACAGCAGCAACAGCACAACAAGGTAAAACTCACACGTTCGGCATTTCCCGTACACAATTAAATATTATGACTGATCTAAGTTCTTTATATTGAAAATACTGAGAAAATACCAAAGTTTCTTTGCCTGAGTTGCCTTGCACCTAAACATCATGTTAAAGTCAGCATGAAACAGAAGTTGCATTAGTCTTTTGCTCGCTATTGGGACATATATCCGAGTGAAACGGCTTCTCGAACGAGAGAAAAATATAGGACGGGACTTGATTTTGTCCATGGGGAATTGATTGGCTGATTGGATGGTTGTGGTTTGCTATTGGTGGATCTCATGTCGCATCATCAGAGAAGAGATGAGCTACAGAGGAAAGGGAAGTTATTTTAATGCAAGATTATTTAAAAAATAATGATGTGCATGGATAAATAATTTATAACAGCCTAAATGCTGCAATATTGCATTAAAAACATGAACTGTCATTCATTGTTCACTTGATATGAGTGACATTTTACCTCACAGTGGTAGATGGATGGACAGTAGATTCCGTAATTGAACATTATCCTGGGTCTTTCTCAGGCAGAAGAATCCGTGAGGAGTTTGTGTGAGGCGCAGGGTCTCAGTGGAGCGTGTGAGTTGTACCGACAGCACATGGCAGATCTGCTGCAGTGGCTCTCTGACTCGCATCACACCTGGACCAGTTACTCCATTCAGAAAACACAGCTGGAGATAATCGCCATGCAGTCCGGTGAGTATGTGTTTCACTTGCAGCTGGGCAACTTTCTGTTTAGACGCACGCAATCTAAGAGCTGAACTCATTAAAGTTCAGTTCCTCAAACTTCCATCTTATCAGTGGTTCATCAAGTCGTAAACAGGGTGAAAGGCACTTCTGCCATCGCCTGACGTGGTCTGTATTGCTTTTACTGGCACTATGTAACTTCGAGTTTCGGGTAGGAACTCGACCACATAAAGAACTACAAAATTCGACTGCTTTAGTCCAGCGCTACAATAGTCACTATTTCGTTTTTCTTCGTTTCTGATGTCGCAATACATCATCCTTTCATGAAATCATGTAACATAAAAAAGCTGATTCTAAAGTTCATTCTAAAGCCGGTGCTGGATAAACAGCGAGCGTGCGTGCGACGGTAGGCTAAATTATTTACGACAGCGGCAATGGACAATTTCGTTTCCAACCAGTAGGGCGACCGAAGAGGAAAAGCTACTTGGTGTTACTTTAATTATTCACTAATTTAGGCAAGGCAAGTTTATTTATATAGCGCAGTTCATACACAATGGTAATTCAAAGTGCTTTACATAGAAGGGATTAAAATAATCAATAAGAAACCGTTTTAATAAAAATAAAAAGGAAATAAAATACAGTACAAACTGTCGGACTCACCATGCTTAGAGTGAATCCTTGGTATTTCTAGCTGATGTGATCCTAATGATCTGAGTGATCTGTTGGGTTGATATTCAGTCAATAATTTAGCGTTATTTGTATTTAATTTAGCGGTTTTTGTAGGGATGCACCGAAACAAAATTTATGGTCCGAAACCGAAAATTTAGGATTTGGCCAAAAATCTAATATAAAAAAAGAAATTAATACTCAATTATAATCAAACTTTAATAAACAGCACTCAAATATCCAAAACTTAGTTGTACCATTTAAATTGCCCATAAGGCATTTTTTTAATGAAAAAAATATTTTCTTAGAAATATAAATATTTAAACAACAGTAAACTCTGTAATAACTTGTTTTCATGACAGATTTATTCAAGCATACATTAAATAATGAAGACATCACAAATTATTTTTGGGTTATGCAATAATATAATGAATATATAATGCTGTGCATGTATTTAGCAAAATGCTCTTTTCTAGAGTTTTTTTCTTTCTAGCTAACTAATGAGTTTATGGATATTGAGTAGCTTTCTTGAGGAAAATGTTACATTAAGTTTTATTGACGCCTTTCCCTGGTTGAAACACTGATTGAATTGACAAGGTCATCGGATTGATTCGTGTTTATGTTTATTGGTGCTGTAACTAGTAATAAAGAGGAGATGATATGATTGGTTCATGTGCGCTTGATCCATTTCAAAAACCTTTTAAAATAAAAAAACATACTATAAATGGAGCAAATATTCTCCAAAATGTAATGTAAAATAATATTGAAAAAACGTGAATAAATAAAATACCAATATTTTCGTCGTTTTTTTTTTGTTTTATTATCTGCATGTTATCTTTTAGGTCCTGTGGTGGGTGAGTTTCTTCCAACGCTCTTGCCACTGTTGAAGAGTTGCGTTGAATCCAGTCGAGACCCTGAGATGAGACTTCACATCTTCACCATGCTGTCCAAACTACTGCTGGACGCCAGTAACACACTGGACTCACAGGGGTCAGTTTATCACTCGCAGATCTTTCTTAATGCAGTTATTGTGTATTTTGCATCATAAGAGAATATGATAATGTGCTTGATGAAATATCCAAACCATCATACCCGATGGTATTGAAACATCGGAGATAACAGCAATGGTTGACCACTATACAGCTGAGCTCTTGTTATTTTATATCTACAGTATCCCACCGCTGCTTAAATATATGCTTAAACATGCATCATTACAATGATTTATGCAATTTTATGAAGATCTTAGAATGAAGATATTCTGCGATGCCTGATAAGGATCTAAATGCTATGCATTTCAAAGACAACCCTTCATAATTACACCAATATAGTAACACATCAGGATAGTCCCCTTCAGATATGTAGCAAAATCCCCTCTTTTCATGTGGCGTTCACCTCAAATTCCTTCGTTGCTTGTGGGTGCTTGATTTGAAAAGTGAAATAAGAGGAGAAAGAAAGAAATTTATCTTCTGTGCAAATTGGAATATCGTAAAACGTATGCGAATAAAACAGTGTTTTTCCATCCCATGTGTTTAAGAGAACAAAATGGAAGTTGCTGCAATACGGGAAGAAACTGTGACTCTTTTGTCCTACATCATAAATGACTTGCGTCTCAGAGCACGCAGATGAAATGCTATAATCGTGTAATCATGTTACCTTGCGTTCGGATGCTGGTGTTTGTGAACTCAATCATGTGAGATGCTTCTGGGAGGGAATTAAACCAAATCATTTTGAGGACAGACTTTGGCTCAAGTGTTTCAGAATGATCAAACCAACATTTGAGATGCTGTGTAATGAAACCGATCCGCTTGTTAATCTGCTATTTAACTGGAAACAGTTACTGAAGACAGTGTTGGGAATACCTAAAGAGTGATTTTGTTTATACGATGCAAATTAGCCCAACTCATTTTTTGTCATTTAAAAAATATAGGTTTTTAAGTTGTCATGTCTGTCATTAAGTTTGTCTTAATAATGTTTTCTCTCCCTAGGGGATTTGGTGAATACATGGAGATGGTCCTGCAGGATTTGTTGTTGCCTAATCTGGTGTGGCGTTCGGGTCGATCTGCCGCGGCTGTCAGGACCGCTGCTCTCAGCTGCCTGTTAGCTGTCCTACACGGGGCGGCTTTCCCAGCGGAGCGAGTAATAACACACACACATCAACTCTATCACTACAGCACTTAAACATTAAGACCGCATCAATATAATAATAATAATAAATAAATATATATATCATTTATTATTATTAATTTAAGCAAACTTATTTATTTATTTAAAAGGGACAATGCATATTAATGAACATCTTTTCAGCAATGTAAATATGCCAGAATTAGCCCAGGGCTACTTTACATCTGCAGTCCCCCGTCAGGTCATCACAATAACAAACAACAATGCTAACATTTAAATTTAAATATAATACTACAAAGTTTAAGGACACCTCAATATTCAAATAACATACTACAAGAGACATCACTGTTTCAGACAAGTTACACATACACATATACAAATAAAGTGCTATTCTATGTACTTTAACTACATTGCAATTATGCTAAAATTCTAAAAGTTACAATAAAGTGCTGAATCTGGTTTGGTATACATACAAATACTTAAACAATACTACAGTGATCTTATCCATATAGTACCTCCATATAGTACCTCCTTATTTTATTGCCCACTGAATATTCAGTTTCACTCATGAATGCATCATTTTACAAAACTTAAAACCAATGGTATATATATATATATATATAAAAGATTTGAATAATTGTGCATAATGACAAATTTTATTAGTACAGCACATTTATTAAGGCAGTAAATGGTGTCAAATTTTATGTTTTGTAACTGTTATGGTTAATATCTGCTTTTTTGAGCGTCGATAAAATGTTGAATTACACAAGTTTGTGAGATCTTTTTATGTTTTTGAAATAAGTCTATATTTAGTTAATTTGACTTATTTTACTTAGTTAATTCTCAATTTAGTTAATATACATTAACATTGTGAAATATTATTTCATTTTAAAATAGAATGTTTTCTATATGAATATGTTTTAAAATGTAATTTATTTCTGTGATCAAAGCTGTATTTTCAGCATCATTACTCCAGTCTTCAGTGTCACATGATCCTTCAGAAATCATTCGAATATGATGATTTGAGAAACATTTCTGATTATTCTAATTGTTGATATGATTATTATAACCGTGATAGCTTTCTTCAGCATTCTTTGATGAATAGAAAGTTCAAACGAACAGCGTTTATTTGAAGGTTAGTGTTTGATTTTGTGTGATAAATGTGTTTTAGATTGTGTCGGTGGAGGAAACTCTCAGTACGCAGCTGATCTCTGCGCTGGAGGAAGACTCGAAACTGGCTCGTCTTCTGGCCTGTAGATCTCTTCACTCACTGCTGAAACTCACAACACAACAGCTCAGCACTGACTCGCTCAACAAGATCTATCCAGGTATACTTAACTCATCACACATACTCTTAAACAATGAGAGAGAAGGGAGCAGCATATTTACTAGATTGTTCAGTTTTCCAGCATTGAAAATGCATCTTTCCACAATATGGGTTGTGTACATCAGATGATTGAGGTTCTATAGCTCACAGATGTATTTTCATGCATCAAATTAAATAGAGCACCTGCTCTAAGGTCTGTATTTTTATTTGACTGTGTAAATGGAGAAACAACACCATTATTCTTCTTATTCAAACATGTTATTGAAAGTGGTAGATTGAAACGCATCTGACAGTGTTAAATATTGTAAATGGAATATGTGTTATAGTTCATCACACATATTTTCAAGGCATTTTGTATACATTATTTTATTTTCAAGTAGTCATTTTCTGTTTCTGTTTTAAGACTATCTTGGTTAAATAAAGCATATCTATGACTTTGTGCCTTGCACAAATGTTCCAGACATTTAAAAGTGAATAAAAAAGGGAATTAAATAAAAAAAAGTATTCAATGTTTTTAAATAGTTTGTGTCTGTTTCTCTGTTTTTAAGACTATCCTGGTTAAATTAAGCATATCTATATGTTTTGCATGCATTTTCCAGACATTTATTAATATACAATAATACACAGTGCCCATAAAAAGTCAGTTAACTTATTTGTTTTTATACAATTATTTTTATATTATATCTAATGTTTACTTTTGTTTTGAAAAGTGGATGCCAGATTCCATAAGACTATCCTGGTTGAATGAAGTATATCAGTGTGTATAATAACTGTTGTTATCGCACACTTTCATGATTTCAGATGTGTGTGTGCTTTCATGAGCGTGTCTGTTTGTGTTTCAGAGCTGCTGAAGCGTGTGGATGACAGCAGTGAAGACGTCCGTCTCGAAGCGCTGAAGTCTCTGAGCACATGGTTCTCATCTCTGGGGAAAAACTACGACACGCACTCGTGCCGCCCACACCTGGAGTTCCTGTTCCAGCAGCTGCTGCTCTACATGGACGACCCGACGCCAAAGTCCAGGATTCAGTCCTCGGTGAGGGTGCACGCACACAAACGGCATGCGATTCTTCATATTCCTGCTGTAACCATCTGATGTTTTGACCGATGACAGTTATATTCGTGTCGACACTGTTGTGGTGTAAGATAAATCTCTTCCTGCTGCATAAGGAAGTGATTCGGGTCTGTGTTAATGGTGTTGCGCTCATCTACGGTCCACTTCACTGATCTCCCTGTTCTTCACTTCAAAGAGCCTCATTAATCCTGCATTTTTACACTCTATCCATCACACGCTCTTCTGCTACTGGCCTGCCTCCAGCCGGGTCATGGGCTGTCAACACCTTCCCATAATCCTATGTCAATGTGTCCTAGTGCACACGCACACTCTTCATACCCCCTAATTAGGCTTTGAACCCACAAAGGATGATGAAAACGTACATAAAGTAAGTAGGGCATAATGTTCATCCAGTTGTTGTGGCTAAATAAGCCCAGACAGAGTGATCCTAATATGCATTTGTATTAAACAAAAGGGGTTTATTTAGAGATAACATTCAGCATCATGCATAAAGAGCCACAGACGTGGGGGAAAACACCGTCTTGATTTCCTCTTCTTGTCTTTCTTTATTTTTGATTATGCTCTTTAACTCATCTTGTATTTCAAAGACACCCCAGATGTGATTAATGTCCATTATAACACCATATCCCATAATCCCTCATTCCTATGGTTAAGCTTATAATAACAGCACTCTCACAACTGCGCTTGAGTTACTGAGGAAATTCACCCGTTTCTTTACACAAAGAAAACGTTGTTTTCTGGTGCACTTACAAACGTATAAAGCGGCGGATAAAAGTAAATCCCCCCCATCCAAACAAATCAGGATAAAACCAAATCCCCACAACAAAGAACACAAATCAGCTTTATGGGCTTCTCTTTGTTCCTAAATGGTGAGCTGAAAACTTTGAAAGTCTTTTTTTGAAGACTTGGGACCAAAGACTTATCTAAACCCCTGCACCATGACTCCACTATATTTTTGCTATGCCGAATGAGTAAATTCTGATGTAATAACCAGGCCTTGTCTCTTCTTTCTGTCAGAGGTTCTGCGCGTGGCCAGTGCAGTGGACAGAGGTCTTTTACAGCAGCAAACAGAGGCGGCGAGAGAGAAACAGCGCAGCTCTGAGTACTGCGATAAACTCCTCCAGCACATTCACTCATTATAAAACACACACACACACACAACACACATACTGCTTCTTTACTGTGGAAACAGGCACATTCACAAACATTTGTCAATGGATGACCTGTTTTTTTAGCCTCAGTTCTGTTCATGGAGGTTGTTTGACAGAATTCAAAATTAACTTTCTTGTTTGAAATGTGACTTTCTATTTGATATTGACATCTTTATTGATTTATTAAATTAATAAAACTGATTGTTTTATTTCACATTTGTGTTTGCAGATGTGTTGAGTACTTCTTAAGCATATAAGTCAAGAGCTAATACATAAACAATTATATAAGTATATAAATTATACGATATTATTGTTATTTTAATAGTAAAGTATTATGGTTAAACCACATTAGTACAAATTAATTTGTAGTGCTCGCTGATCAAATACAATCATTTCTGGCGAAGAATATTCACCCAATTCTTATTCTACTACTTTACATTCTGTCATTATTGTTGACACATTTTAATATATATTAATATCATTAAAGCAGCATTAACATTTTATTTATCAGTGCTGGCTTCTATATAGGAGAATCCCACCTTTACGTTTAAGAATAATTTGTAATAATTTATAGAAGGGTAATTTATTAATTTATGTATCCTATATGTACCTCTAAATAATATCTGGACTAGAGGTCTGTTCACAGTCACACCAATTACGGTAAATATAATGATAAATATATTAGCATCCACACATTGCACAATATCGTTCTGTTTATAATAAGCGCGCACTGCAGTTTTGTCGCCTGCCACTTTAAGAAGGATTCTGAAATGGCTGTCAATGTTTTTATTGTTCATCAGTAAAAAATACTTTCTGAAAGTGATTCCAACAATATCTTTCTCTTTGCTGTTATTGTTATTGTCGTGGCGTGATTTCTGTTATTATTTATATTTAGAACGATTTTTAGAACTACATTATAGTTATCATCATTGGTGTGAACGGGCCTTAATTCTATATTAGAATAACGTGAGGAAATAAATATCAATGAGTGACATTTAATAATAATGATTCAATGAGATGGCAAGCAAGAGAGTATCTTTAAATGTATCTCTAATATTATTTTTCACGTCCAGATCAACCCAGTGAATGCTGTTTCTTCAGTCTCTCCGAACGCTGATTTCTCTCCTCTGGAGTCTTCTTGTAACTCCTGAAACACATCAAATATTTTATTTCTATGTTTTCTATTACAATATTGCATCTAATATTGATTTGAACATTCAAATTATTTAATTCAATGTGAACTCAATTAGTTTGAAATGTGGTTTTGCATATTTATACAATGCATTCCCTAAAACATACTGGGTTTGTGATTCTTTGTAATATAATACAGTGATATTTTGATCACACTTCAGTTGACTAAATGTCTGCCAAATGCATTTACAAATAAATGCAGCCAATTTTAAATGTCAGGTGACTCTTCTGGCAGAGGCACCGTGGCATTTCCAGTACTGTAAGCGTCCAGCTAAGACTGAATTGAATTTCAAATTCCATCAACAACAGCGTAAAAGAAAGTGGAAATGGGCGGAATGGGAGATTGCACGATCAAAGGAAGCAAAAGGTGGAGAGCTGACCCGCGGCTCATGAGCTGCTGGCCTGAAACTGGAGCGTTCTGGCCTTGACTGGGCTGCAGGATCCTTCAACACAACACACAGGGACAGGGAGACCGTTGGAAAGATGTAGCTAGCGCTAATATATGGTGCAGAGGGGATGGTAAATGTGTGAAGTGTTAATGTGTGTCTATTGGAGCGTTTTTGTCTTCACCTTTTTGTAGGGGGACTCTTGGTTTTCTGAGCTCGTCTAGTCTGACCTGGAGATTCACCAACTCTGATGACAAGAACATTTTAGAGCAGATCAGTAAGTGAATAAATAGTATTTCAGTACATAAAATAAGTTAAAACCATAAAAAAAAGACTTCCCATCTTTGATTTAGATTCAGTCCTGTATGTCATTAAAAAGGTAACATCCAAAAAACAATAATCTTGCCAATTTTTATGTTGTTTTGGCACCTAAATGGATGTCAAATAAGTCTGTATCAGACAAAAAACTTTCAAACATTATATTGTTCTAATACAACTCACCTTTTCTTCCTATCAAGAGATTTCTGGGTTGCAGCAGACAAAATCACCTTGGGGCTTTTTGCTTTTTCCTGTATGTCAAATCAAATATTATTTGTATCCTAATTTTCATCAGAACATCAGAAAATAGTTGCCAGTGATCCACACTAAACACTAGATTGTTGTTACCATCTCTCTGAGTTTCCTCTCAGCTCTCAGATCTCGGTCTTGCTGTAGCAGAGACAAACGCTCCTCTAGTGTCATAGTGAAGAAGATATCATGAATGTCAAACAAGGCCGCGCGTAACTGTAATAGAAGCATATAAAACATATTTAGTGCCAGATATGATGCCGTACACACGGTTCTTTAGTACCAAACCATCAAATGTGGTGGGACCTGAGCTCTGACGCGCTCTTGCAGAGACAGGTCTTGGTCAGACAGTCGGTCGTTTTTTGCACACCATTATTGCTGAAGGAACGAATAAACTCCTGGGTGTCCTGAAGAAAGACACACGTAGAGAGATGGTCAATCCCTTGAGGGCTTTATTAGCATGTATACGAGCACTATTGTGCGTTCTTCTCACTTGCACGGTTTGACGCAGGTGTTTGACTTTGTCAGTTCTCAGCAGTCGCCTGGTCAGAAAGCCCTTCACGATGGAAGTGAGGCGACACAGCGCCCTCTGCTGCTCCACTGTTATAACCTGTGTGCGACATACACCACTGAGGATTGATCTAATAAAAATGTTCATAAATCAATGCAAAAGCATTTAAGAAATCAACCTGACTCAGCCTGTTTCTGCTCTTCCCTGTGTTGTGATGATTTAGGCCTCTCATATACATTGAAGCCTGTATTGAGGGTGATGATGATGCCACATCTAAACCTAAAAATAATAGAATACCATGTTAATATATCATAGTACGTGCATACTATATTCGTTTGATTTTGTAGTAAATTAATGGTTAAATGGTTTACCCCAAAATGACATCATTTCATCATATTGTTCTAAATATGATTTTATTTCTTCTGTGAAACACACAAAGATGTTTAAATTCCCAAGCTCTCAAAATAACTGAAAGCTTTCTAAATGTAGCATGTATGACTGCGTCTGAGTACATGCAATTGAAAGTTTTGAATCAGTGTAATTTAGGATTATTTATATTATTTTAATACTTGTTAATATTGGGAATTAGCTTTTTTTTTAATTGCAGTTTTAAGTTTTAGTCATTTTATTATGTTCTTTTGTAAATCTTTTTTTTTATTTCTATATAGCTGTAATTTGCTTTTTATTTAATTTTTTATTTATTTATTTACATTTATTTAAAATATATTTATTTACATGTATTTATATTTATTTAATTTCAGCTTTATATATTTGTTTTTTCAGCATCATTACTTCAGTGTCACATGATCCTTTAGAAATAATTCTAATAAGCGGATTTATTATTGGTAATGTTGAAAACATTTGTGTACAATTTTTTTCAGAATTATTTGATGATTAGAAAATTCAAAGGAACAGTATTTTTTAATAGAATCTTTTGTAACATTATAAATGTTTTTAATGTAACTTTTTATCAATTTAATTAATCTTTGATGAATAAAAGTTTTTTTTAAATAAAATAAAAATATTAATAAATAAAAATAACACAAAACTGTTTTCAAAATTTATAATAATAAATGTTTCTTGAGCAGCAAATCATCATTGAATGATTTATGAAGGATCAGGAGGCTGAAAATTCAGCTTTGATCACAAGAATAAATTATATTTAAAAAAAATATTCAAACGACTGTTTTAAAATTGTAATAATATTTCACAATATTACTGTTTTTTATTTTTATTTTTAATCAAATAAATGCAGCCTTGGTGAGCAGAAGACACTTCTTTTAAAAACATTAAAAATCTTACAGATCCAAAACTTTTGACTGGTAGTAGGCTATATATATATATACAAAATTATAAATGCAACACTTTTGATCTAAGACTTTTTATATGTACACGAAAGGCTTATTTCTCTCAAATATTGTTCACAAATCTGTCTAAGTCTGTGTTAGTGAGCACAGGTGTGGCATATCAAGATGATGATTAGACGGCATTATTATTGCACAGGTGTGCCTTAGGCTGGCCACAATAAAAGGCCTCTCTAAAACGTGCAGTTCTGTTTCATTCCTACTGACCGCCAGAGGCAGTGCAAAGCACTAGTGGATAATCGCTGCGCTAGCTAGATAGATCGAGAAGAATATAACAACAAAGTCACGTCATGACGCAGACCGAGACGCGAGGATAAAACCCACAGCGACTCGGTGCCCAGCCTCTTTCGCTTTCTCGCTTTTGATAGGTCGTTGTTTTCACGCTGTCCCGTGCAGCTTACCTGAGTTGCGAGGATTCGCCCTCCCAAGCTGTGACAGCGCGCTCTACACTATCATCAGGACAGGACGGATATCTTGGATTTTTTCTCTTCATTACGTGAGTGTATACGTTTGTGGTTGTGTCGGCGATACTCTGTGCTTCACGGTACTATCCGGTGGCTGGTTTCGACCGCGCTTAGGTTGCGTTCACCGCAGACCTATAACATTATATCTGTCTATGTGATCATATCTTAGATTCATTGTATATTTGCCATTGTGCTAGTCATTGAATGCCTCGTGGTTCTATCCGAAGGCAGACTTGACTTACGTTACTTGTGAGAGCGTTTCGTTATAGAATTTTCGGTTCTATCCGAAGATTTTTCAAACTGCTCAGTGGGTGTTATTACAGTTTTAAGTGCCTACGGTGCTAACCGAGGACGTGTTATTGACGGAGTCATGGAACATAGCTCTCTCATCTCCGTTTCAAGTTGCAAGTTGTGTCCGAATACGCTTCTTCCCGACGACGGACACGATCGATGCCCATCATGTTTAGGCGCTCAACACCTGAAGGAGGCCCTGACTAATCCGTGTTTGCAATGTAGTATGCTACCGATGTCAGAGAGACAGCTTCGCCTTGCTGAGTTAGACGTTGACTCGCCGGTTAGCCTCGCACAACAGCCGCGACGCGCTCAAAAGCGCCGCGCGTCAGCAGCTGCCGGCGCTCCGCCGAGCAAGAAGAGATCTGTAATACAGAAAGACACTTCAGAACACTTGTTATCGAAGACTGTAGCGTCTCTCTCTTCAGAAATGATGGAGATGAAACGTCTTCTTCAGTCTCTACAACCCCCAGTGTCGGCCCCACATACTGAGAACACACCAGTGGATGAGAGTGATTTCCAACCCCCACATGCTATAGAATTTGACGCTCTCTCCATGAGCGCGTCTAATTCACATTTTCTTGATGGAGAATCGGTGGAACCTGACATACAACCCACCCTCCCAAACGATGTTTTGTCAAACCTATATGCTACAGGTGGTTCGAGCGGTGGGTCTGTACATTCATCGGGCGCAGGCCCATCTGCTCCAGACGATGTGTTATCTGTTCTGCAGATGGCAGTGGCTCGTTTGGGTCTTGACAAATCACCTGTCCAACCCATTCAAACCAATGTGTTCTTCAGACAAGCTGCCGATAATGTGTTCACAATGCCACCATGTAAGGATTTTGTGACGGAATTCTCCAGTGCACTTACCAGTCCCAATGTGCCTAGGAGGAGATCAAAGACAGCCCGCACTCTGGCCACAATGGCTGAGGCTGACTCCATTGGGGTAGGACGGGCACCGGAAATTGAACAGCCGGTTGCAGCTTTGGTGGTATCACCAGATGAGGCTCTGAGAGGCAATGTACGCTGCCCGAGTGCACAATGTGGACGTACTGATACTTTCTTAAAGAAGGCATACGAGTCGGTAGCCTATATAACTCGAGCTGAGAATACTATCTGTCAGCTGCTTCTTGCCTGCAATAACACATTAGAGTCAGCAAACGTTGACGCTTCTACATCTCAGTTCTTACAGACGGCTCTGTTGACTATGGGTCATGTGACTCGGGAACTTGGGACACTTTCAGCGACCCTTCTAACAGCCCGGCGTCAGGTATGGCTTGCTCAGGCGAGGTTACCTGAAGATTGTAAGAAGACATTGAGAGAACTGCCAATTGTACCAGGACATCTTTTTGGCCCCAATGTTTCTGAGGTATTGGAGAAGAGAATGAAGTTGTCAGAAGCCACACGACAACTGACTCAGGTTCCACGAGCCCCACCTTTTAGAATGCCTCTGACTCCTGCTCGCCCACGCTATCCGGGCTCAGAGCATCGAGTGCGACAGCAGGACATTTCTCAGCTGCAGGCTCCACAGCGGCATAGAGGGGCTGAGGAGGCCCAAGGTCGTCGCCCGTTTCACCGTCACCAGCAGGGGAGACCACGTCAGCGCCCCCCCACGGGTCCTAAAGGTAGAGGCCAAAAACCCTGAAGCTATGGGGCCGGCGGTCGGTCGTTTCACTGTGCAGCATCTACATTACTGGGAAAATTCAGTGTCCGACCCCTGGGTTCTGGCGACTTTGAGCAGGGGATACACTCTGCAGTTCCGACGCCGGCCTCCCAAGTTTTCAGGAATCTTTCCAACAGTTGTCAAAGATGTAACCAGTTCAATGGCCCTTTCCTTAGAAATTCATTCACTGTTACTGAAAGGAGCCATAGAAAAAGTTCTTCCCCTCAGTCAGAGGGAAGGGTTTTACTCCACGTACTTCCTTGTTCCAAAGAAAGATGGAGGTGTTCGTCCAGTTCTGGACCTGAGACGCCTAAACGTGTTCTTGAAGTCTCTTCCTTTCCGAATGTTACGCACAGTCGACGTTCTTCGATCTGTGACGAAAGGAGACTGGTTCGTGAGTGTGGACTTGAAGGATGCTTACTTCCATGTCCCCGTTGCTCCCCACCACAGGAAGTTCCTAAGATTCAGCTTTCAGAATCAAGCCTATCAGTTCAGAGTTCTACCATTCGGTCTATCTCTGGCTCCTCGTGTTTTCACAAGATGCATGAGTGCGGCCCTGTCTCCTCTTTGGTCCAAGGGCATGAGGATCCTGCCCTATTTAGACGATTGGCTGCTCTGTGCCCCAACAAGAAGACATGCGTTACACAACACCAGGATTGTGCTGGAGCATATCCAGAGGTTGGGCCTTACTGTGAACGAAATAAAGAGTCATCTGGTCCCAGTACAGACCATAACCTTCATAGGAATAACACTCGATTCAATCACAATGTCTGCCACATTGTCTCACGCACGAACAGACAATATTTGTCAGTTACTGACTCGTTTCGGTCAGGGGACAAAACTTCCTTATGGTGTCCTTCTGCAACTAATGGGGATGTTAGCGGCCGCCGCATCCGTGATCCCTTTGGGCTTGCTTCACCTCAGGCCTCTTCAGAGGTGGAGCAACAGCTTAGGGCTAGATCCAGCGAGACATCGCCATTGCATGATTGTCGTTTCGCCTGCCTGTGTCCGTGCATTGAAACCCTGGAAAAAGGTAACATTTCTGAAAGCCGGTGTGCCTCTAGGGGTGGTATCCTCCCGTCGGGAAGTGATCACGACCGATGCTTCACTAACAGGATGGGGGGCAACTTGGAACCAGAGGGGTATTGGTGGTCACTGGTCACCCAGGGAGGCCTTAGAACACATCAACGTCCTGGAGTTGAAGGCAGTGTACTTAGCTCTACAACACTTCTTACCAAACCTGATGGGTCGTCATGTGCTTGTCCGGTCCGACAACACATCGACGGTCTTTCATTTGAATCATCAGGGCGGCACCAGGTCTCTTGCATCTTTACTGCTAACTCGCAAGATCCTCACATGGTCTCAGGGCCGGCTGGCCTCATTAAGGGCAGTTCATCTTCCGGGATTGGACAATCAAGTGGCGGATGCTCTGTCCAGGGATCTGGTGCTCCCGGGGGAATGGAGACTTCACCCGGATGTAGTGCAGTTGATTTGGCAACGGTTTGGCAAGGCGGAGGTCGACCTGTTTGCATCGGAAATGACCACTCATTGCCGCTGGTGGTTCGCGAGAACCGAGACGTCCAGCCCATTGGGACAGGATGCATTAGCCCACAAATGGCCGAATTGCCTGTTGTATGCGTTCCCTCCATTTCCACTTCTGTGGGAAACGTTGCATCGTATATTCCTATACAAGCACAGGGTGCTTTTAGTGGCACCTCGATGGCCATCCAGGCTATGGTTTCCTCTCCTTCTGAGTCTGTTACAAGGCGAACCATGGCAGCTACCCACCAGACGCGACCTTCTCTCTCAGATGCACGGCCGTGTTTGGCACCCAGATCCAACTCGTCTTCAGCTCTGGGTTTGGCCCTTGGGTCCAGATCACAGTTAATGGATTGTGAACCAGCAGTAGTGAACACTATCGGCAACGCAAGGGCTCCTTCGACACGACAGCTTTATGCTGCTCGTTGGAGGATATTTTCGTCTTGGTGTGGGGATCAAGGAATTGACCCAGTTCACTGTTCTGTGCCGACAGTTTTGAGTTTCTTGCAACATCTATTTGATGACAACAGGGCGGCCTCCACCTTAAAAGTTTATGTTGCTGCCATATCGGCTTATCATGACCCGGTTGCTGGTGCTTCCCTTGGGTCTCATAACCTTATTTGTAGTTTTCTGAAGGGAGCGAGGCGTTTAAAGCCCGTTCGTTCTACTCCCTTTCCTGTATGGGACTTACCGCTTGTTCTAGAGTCCCTTTGTACATCACCATTTGAGCCGTTAGCTGTGGCAGATATTAAGTGGTTGTCCTTAAAAGTGTCTTTTTTGTTGGCCGTTGCTTCCACTAAACGTGTTGGTGAACTTCATGCCTTGTCAGTGAGCGAATCGTGTTTACGCTGGTTACCAGAGGATTCTGGGGTCATTCTTCGGCCTAATCCAGCCTTTCTCCCTAAAGTTTTGTTACCACAATTTGTGAATCAGTCTATTCATCTGGCAGCTTTTCAGCCGCCTTTCAATCACTCCGATACAGATGGGGGGTCTCATCTTCTGTGTCCTGTACGAGCTTTAAAGCACTATGTTAAGTCTACCGCTTCTTTCAGACAGACGGATCAGTTGTTTGTCTGTTATGGTGAGGTACGCAAGGGTGCACCTTTATCCAAACAGAGATTATCACGCTGGATTGTCGAGACGATAAAGTTGGCGTATAATAAATCTCATCAGCCCTTACCAACGGGTATTACTTGTCACTCCACTAGGGCCGTGTCTTCGTCTTGGGCCACTTTACGGGGAGTTTCCTTGGCAGATGTCTGCGAAGCTGCTACCTGGTCTTCTCCATGTACCTTCGCGCGGTTCTACAAGATCAACGTGGCTGCTTCCCATGATGTGAGCTCTGCAGTCCTTCTGGAGCAATCCTGATGTTTCAGGTGGGTGGCATTCCTCATGACTGTGTTGATATGCGTCATCCACTAGTGCTTTGCACTGCCTCTGGCGGTCAGTAGGAATGAAACAGAACGCTAGTTACGTATGTAACTGTGGTTCTGTGAATTCCGGATGACCGCCAGAGTCCCTCGTCACTCGGAATGCGCGAGAAAGCATTCTGAGGCTGGGCACCGAGTCGCTGTGGGTTTTATCCTCGCGTCTCGGTCTGCGTCATGACGTGACTTTGTTGTTATATTCTTCTCGATCTATCTAGCTAGCGCAGCGATTATCCACTAGTGCTTTGCACTGCCTCTGGCGGTCATCCGGAATTCACAGAACCACAGTTACATACGTAACTAGCGTTTTATCACACAGCACATGCTGACTGCAGGAATGTACACCAGAGCTGTTGCCCGTGAATTGAATGTTCATTTCTCTACCATAAGCCGTCTCCAAAGGCGTTTCAGAGAATTTGGCAGTACATCCAACCGGCCCTTACAAACGCAGTCCACGTGTAACCACACCAGCCCAGGACCTCCACATCCAGCATCTTCACCTCCAAGATTGTCTGAGACCAGCCACCCGGACACATGCTGCAACAATCTGTTTGCATAACCAAAGAATTTCTGCACAAACTGTCAGAAACCGTCTCAGGGAAGCAGATTTGTGAACAATATTTGAGAGAAATAGGCCTTTTGTGTTCATAGAAAACGTCTTAGATCTTTGAGTTCAGCTCATGAAAAATGGGGGCAAAAACAAAAGTGTTAATAATTTTGTTCAGTTTATATATATATATATATATATATATATAAGCTGAAATAAAAAATAAACATCAATATTAGATTTTTTCATTTACATACATGTATAAAGCCACTGAACGTTTATTTAATCACAAAGTCATAACACACTAAAGACATTGGGATAAAATATCTGATGTGTTTTCATCTTACAGCCACGGCTGACATACCAATGACTGGTACAGGGTGTCTTGGTGATCTTTCTCCAGGGCTTAAAGGGCACATGATGGGGCTCAGTATAGGGTAACGTTCACACACGTCCTCGCCTGCTACAGGACTCAGACCACCCTGACCCCTCAGTCTCCTGACCCGCTCCTCCGACTCCTGAATGAGAGATGGAGAGACTGAAGTCAGAATATATACAAAACACACATGATGCATATCAAAGACCGGAGACTCCAAGCTGCGGTCCAGACAATTGTTGACTGTGAATAAATCATATTTATTCTAGTTCATGCATAGATGTGTAACTATGTTAATGTAGTTGTCATCCATAAGGTCCCATTTGGGTTAGGATGCCTAAATATATAGTAAACGTGTGGCAATTCACAAAGGTTTGGAACAGAGCCCATGTATATCTGGATGTGCCGATGCTGACCTGACTGTGATGCCGTTGTTCTCTCTCTTGTTCTGCCACCAGACATGATAATCTGAAAGCATAGTCATCCTCCAGAGACCTCTGCATGTCTTCCAGAGCGTGGACTTGCCATTGCATCTCATCTGAAAAACACAGGACTACACAACTGAGAGGATACTACATCAAAGAAAGCAGAAAATCTCATCTTTTCTCTCAAATTAACATTCTTCAATGGTTCTCTCAAGGGTACCATTGATTAACTCTTTATATCATGCATATTTTGTGTCTTGAGTTGTTATAAGGTTCTTTGGAGATTAAAAAAGTTCTTCTTGATGTGACATTATCGGTTCTTCATATCAGTCTTTTGGATTGTGGGTTCAAACTGAAAAATCCTTGTCAAAAAATGGAGAGAGAAAAAAAAGACCTAAAAAAGAATATTTATTTTGGAATAGAAAATGCAATATTAATAATAATTTTATATTGGGGTCTAAGAAATGTATTATTGTGGATTGTTTTGTATTATTATTATTTATTAATACAATAAATATATAATAATAGTAATTAATATTTTTGTATGTGATATACATATATATACACAGACACACACACTATATATAGATAGATAGATAGATAGATAGATAGATAGATAGATAGATAGATAGATAGATAGATAGATAGATAGATAGATAGACAGATAGATAGATAGATAGATAGATAGATAGATAGATAGATAGATAGATAGATAGATAGATAGATAGATAGATAGATAGATAGATAGATAGATAGATAGATAGATAGATAGTACAGTTATTTATTGTTATATTATGTTGTATATATTAAATATTTCCATATATATTCTAATCTTTCTTTTTGGTTTGAGTATAATGCATGTTAAAATAACATGTTATTTTTGTTATACGACTCTTTTTCTCAAAGTATAAATGTCTCTAATAAATTCTAAAATATAATGTAGTAGCATTTATATTTTAGCAAGGAGGTTTTTCGCAAGAGGATCATCATATTTGGGGATCCATGGCATTAAAAAGTGTGAAAACCCCTGCTTTAAAACACCAGCACATGATAATTTTTATCATCCAAGGACCAAGACTGGAGAACTCTGTGTTCTTTGAGGAAATGTTCAATGACATAAGGCTGTAAAACCCATTATAGTCTTTGTTTTCAATAGTGCACTCATTAGTTCTGTTCTTACCTGCTCTCCTTTCTTTCAGTGCTGAGCTAATGACACTGTCTCCCTCAAATGATACTTTGGCATGAGACGGAGAGTCTGGGGTGATTCCAGAGCCCATATATGCAGCCGTGGGACTGTCCCGTGAGAAAGTCTTGCTGATTGGTGAAGGAGGAGACAGTCGAGTGTGCGTTCTCGCGGTGACCCCGGCCATAAACCGAGGCCTTCTCTCCTGGCTCCGGTCTACGAGCGGACTCTGATGGCCGGAGGACAGGTGACTGTCCAACGTGTGGCATCTCCTTCGAAACAGAGGGCTTGTGAGCTCAGGATCCACCGGAGATGTTTCTAATCTTCCGACGGTCTCGTTCGACCTGGAGTGGTCGTCATATCGACCCATACTCACATGTTCCACTCCGAGAAGCTTCCTCTCCTGCGTGGCAATTGTTTTTACTTCATGCGGCCTTGCATTGGCTGTATTGTTCGGTTGGTTGGGGCTGTCAAGGAAAGAGAAGAAGATGTTGCCAGCAGAAATGGGACGAGGACGCCCGCGATGGGGTCTTAAACTGCCGTTTAGACCAGATTCTGGACTTATTAGTGTATTAGGAGAGGTTTGATTAGGTGAGGGAATATAACAGGGTAAACCAGAGACGGTCCCGTCCAGAGAAGTGCCGTTTTCTTTATCAAATGGGATTTTGATGTTCTGGTGTCCCTGTTCTTTTTCAATAAATTCACGTGATTTCTTCAGTAGGTTCTGCAGACAAACTCCTTCTGTTTCAGTTTCCTTCTCTTTTTCCTCCATGGCTTTTCCTCTCATAAGTCCAGGGAGCTCAGCTGGTGGGGTCACTGATGGTTTATTCGATGAAATGTAAGGCTGTGTGGTCCCAGTAGGTGTAAGATGTGCAATATCAGTAAAACCATTCCTGCAGTCTAATTTTGGAGAAGGAGACAAGCACTGCTCTGAAGGATTTGGCACGTCCGATATTTTTGGTGCCTATAATGCAAGAAGATATGAAAGCAGGGGCGTCACTAGACCCATTTTAGGATTGCTTTAGCCCCCCTAAATTTCCACCCAGCCCCCCCTAAAAATTAGCGATTAACTCCGTAATATATGTACATTCATTCGTCATCGCATCAGTCCCCTTTAAAACTCATACGAAACCAGCGGCGGGCTTCGGCTCATCCCCGTATTTTAGTCTGGGTTATTCAGCGTGTTCTTCAATCTGTCGCAGCACCAGAGTCAAAAGCAGAGGACAATGTGTGTGTGCATTTATTGAGAGATTGTTATGATATCTGCATCTCTGTAGTTCTTTGTCATACATGCAGTTTACATAATATGATGCGTGAGCAATTCAAGACAGTTTCCCATCCACTGTAAAATATGGGCTTATTTATTTATTATGAAATTCCTTTCATCTTAATGGCATGAGACTTTATGACTTTTCCTACTCTTGCTATACTTCATACTTCAGTGCAATAAAATTGAGAAAATTTGTTATAGTCATTTTGTTTTCCACCAGAGGACAGACATTTTCCATGTTATCTTCATGAATGAAAATGATAAATGAAGATCTTCTTTAAAGTTAATTTTACTGCACCAATGTAGATATTAAATAATAGTTTTCAAATATTTACACTGTAAAAAAAAAAAGTTGGATTAACTTAAAAAAGTAAGTTACCTGGTTGCCTTAAAATTTTTAGTTAATTGAAATTAAAACTTTGAGTTAATACAACAAAGGAGATTGGTTTAATAAATAGAAACTCAAAATATTATGTTATCTGAACTACAATAATCATCTAAGTTGATTTGACAAAATATAAAAAGTTGTGATAACAAATCATGAAAATAATTTTTTACAGTGTACATGTGTTAAAAAATGATTAATATTTTACCCACATGTTGCCAATCTAGACAATTACAGTGATATAAAGTTTGTCTATATTCTTACTGAATATTAATGAATATTAGCAGGTTATTTAAAATGATTAGAAATTAATTCAGGGATGGACTTGATTGTGTAGAACCTACTGTATTGTTCATGCCAAGTATACTAACAATATATTAAATTATTTTCTTAAATAAATCATTGTTGGCTGAGCCCCCCTAATATTGAAATCATAGAATCTCCCCTGTATGAAAGTAAATTCAACCAATTATTGTGAATAAACAGTATATATATTTTTTCATAGTTGAAGGTATAGGTTAAAAAACAAAATCTATACATAAAACGAAACAAATAAATAATTAATGCATGGTAAAAAAAAGAATGCCTTCAACTTTAACAAAAACACTGTTGAAATCTATTGATATATCTTTTAACAATAATATTAGTATATAAAGAAATTTGTAATATATATATATATATATATATATATATATATATATATATACATATATGAATTTTCATAGATGAATATCTGGGTAAAAAAACAACAATAAAATCTATACGTAAAAGTTTTCTAATTTATTAGTTTCAATTAATCTGTTTTTGAAATCTATTCGTGATTATAAAAATAAATAAATCCGGGACAAAAAAAGTACCGGTTAGTCGAGGAAACACTTATTTTCTTACCTTATTGGTCCAAAGAATGGGCTGAATCTGATTGAGGAAGTTATTGTTATAATGAATCTGTCTGTCTGCCTCCATTTGTGACGCTCTTTTCCTGTATTTAACCATCTCCCTTCTTTGTTTCTCACTTAGCTGGAAACACAATAGGCACAAACTTTCAAATAATATGAATCATAATTAGACAATTGAAAGGGAGACAATACTCTATTTTTTGAATGTGTAAACCAAACTTAGGCAGAATGTTATACCTATTACTGTTATTAATTTTCTTTATTATATTGTACTAACTCTTTCTTTTGCTTTTGAAAGTTTATCATATTGCCGTCACACTCAGTAATAAAATTTAAATCCTCACAACAGGAGACAGAAGTGGCCTGCCATGAAGGCGGATGAGAGAGTGCGCCACCCCTCGCGCAGAAGCGGTACTGCAGCTCATTTCATGCATCATTTCCGCCTGCAGTTCAGACAGAATGCGTGCGCAGAATTCCTCATAGCTGTCCATGTTTTCTTACAGCGGTCTGCACAACTGCAACAATCTACATATAGAAACGTAAACGTTAGTGCGTGTTATATGACCGAAAATAAAATCAGGTTGCCGTTCATATGCGGTCAGATTGAGCTGTCAGCAGTCACGTTAGCCAGTAATGCAGGCTTTCAGATTCGGATTTTAAACAGATTCTCAATGCAATCAGTCGCTCCGTATTCCACTGCTCTTTTCTCAGATGTATTTGCTAACAGATAACCACACACAGATGTTAAAATCTCAGCATCAGCACCTACCTTTATATCTCAATGCAGGATGGAGCTTCTGTTTAAATAATGACAAAAAATAAAATAAAAATAAACAAAGTGTATCAGCAAAAGGCTTTCCTCTAACACTGTACGACGTCGCTGTGCTGATGTTTATATTGGACGAACAGATGCAAATCGCGTAATCGTTTCTTGTTTTGACCGTGATTACGTTGAGAATGATAACGATGCTAGTTATTTACTGTATATTCACATGACGAAGGTCATGGTGTGTCCACAGGAGATGGATTTAATATAGACGACCTCTCCTATCTGTCCTTCACCACAGGGTCTCTTGTGTTGGTCTGTCATGGTCTTCATCATCAGCACCGCCCCGTTCACTCGCCGTCATCCTCTCCTTCACTTGGACGTAAAACCAAAGGAAGATTCCTTCAGATACATTTTTAAAGATACAGATGTGATTCATATCTGCATCATATTTTACTGCAGTAGCCCTTTAAATTCACTTTACTCCTAATTTGATCCATAGAAAATGAAATAATTCCGCAAATTATCATTTATAATTACAATGAATGAATGCATAAATAATTAGGCTAAATAAATAAATAAATAAAGTTCGTTTAAAATAAGAGGTTAATTCCCTGTATAGCAAAAAAATATATTTCTGTAATTACTGCAGGTTTTTTTCCGAGGAAACTGAAAATAATAATAATAATTATTATTATTATTTATTTATGTATTTTTTAATTTTACCTTCGCTTGGAGAGAAAATCGCACATTATTTAGGCCTACATGTATTTATTAATAATTAATCAATTGTATATATTACCATATTGCACATATTATATATTAATTATTATTACTTACAATTATTTTAAAAGCCAAAACAGGGAACGGTGTGACGTTCTCACTTAATTACATTTTTATACAGCCTATAATTCATTCCACTGTTGTAAAATCTATCTAACAATTGCTAGAAAAGGTTTTAAAAAAAACAAGCATGTCAAGTTATTGTTAATAAACCATTCATAATAGTAGAACTGTTCAAATAAAAATGATATATAGGCTATGTAATAAAAATAATAATTAGTTCTCCCGTCTTATCGTAAGGACTGTCATGCGCGTCAGTTGGTGTGGGCGTGGCTTCCTTCGGTGCGCGCGCCAGTCACTCGCCGCTCAAACTCACTGGTCTGTGGATGGACATCGCGAAGGCGTCGTTAAACTTCACTGTTTACCCGTGTTTTACTTAGAGACAGACAGTGAACTGGAACTGGAAGCGGTTCTCACAGAAATCGTTTGGGTCGTCGATTTCCAAGCTCATTGTAAGTTAACCGTTTGTATTTGAAGGACCACCAACAAACCAGTGGACTTTGACAACTGGCACCGCCTGGGCGAGTTTGCAGAAGTTAACCTACCTCGGGAAGAAAGCAAACCAAACAAACAGTAAGTGATTTGTGATTACACTAACTCGTTTTTATAATAGATTGTGGGTATCTGACATTTTAAAGGATAGTGATCAAACAGAGACGTCTTTAAAGTATTAAAAATCATTTAATCCTACTGTAACGTTAACGTTACCTATTTTAAAACTAAGGGCAATTCACTGTAGTAGTTAGATATAAAATTAGTGTATAACAGTATTATATCCCAGTTTACTTTAAAATCTCATTTGTTCCCTAGAAGAAGTGAGTTTGAATTATGAGCTAACTCCACCCTGAACGCACATTCAGTCTTCAAATATGTATAACCGTGATCTGCTTTAACGTCACTGCATCAGTAGTCTAATAAAGGACCAGTGGGTGGCGCTGTTGCATCGCGGATGAGGCTTTCAGAGTGTATTGAGGAGTAGTTGTTAAATAAAGTCATGCAATATCACCAAGAGACCCATAAATCTTAATAGTGGGCATATAGGACCTTTGAATTGTATCAAAGTTTCACTTGTAGACTGAGAGCCAACTGCATAATATGCAAGCATTGTTTGGGACAAGTCCAATTTTTTTTTTTTTTAAGATGAATAGGTTACAGTTGTTGTGTATCTTCTCTATATGCAAAATGACTGCAGAGCATTTGTGTTTCTTGGCACTAAGAAACAATTTGACCACATATGTTGAGTAAGGTCTTTTGCATCTGCTGTAACTGTTTTTGCACTCCAATGTGTTGCATCTGAATTTGTCTTTGGGGATCAATAAACAGTATGTCCTGGCCTATTGTGTTTTAGCAGGTTTCTGAACGGTGGTTTGGGTTTGTGTTTTGCAAAGAAATTGTTAGATTCTAATCTATTGTGCAATTGACTGATTGGTAAATGGCTTTTAGAGACATTGTGTGTTAAAACTCTATTGCCATTTTGAGTCAGCTTTTGGGATTGCTCTGCTTAATATTGCAAAAGTTGAGGTTTTCTGTTTCGGAAATGAAGCTAATTGTGTAATAGTTGCTAATAAACTTTGGCACAGAGTGGGTTGGTAAAGAAAATTGGATGAATTAAAGGATTAGTTCACTCAAAAATGTAAATTATCCCATAATTTAATCACCCTCAAGCCGTGTATGACTTTCTTCTTTCAGACGAACACAATTGGAGCTATATTAAAACATATCTGGACTCTTCCAAGCTTTATAATGGGAGTGAATGATACCTTGTTTTTTAAAGTCCCAAAAAGCGTATCGATCTATCATCAAAGTAATCCATAGGGGGTTAATAAAGCCCTTCTAAAAAGTGTAAAATTTTGTAAGAATAATATCTATTATAACTTTATAAACTATAATCACTGGCTTCCATTAACAGCCGTACACGACTCTAGGAAGAGTGACCTCTGACCCGAAATATGAAGAATTGACGAACGCGGAACAAGGTACCATTCACTCTCATTATTAAGCTTGGAAGAGCCAGGATATTTGTTTTCATATATCTCTGATTGTGTTTGGCTAAATGAAGAAAGTCATATACTAGGATGGCTTTTGGGTGAACTAATCATTTAATCTCATCAGTCGGTCTATCAATATGTGTCAGTGGCAAACAAAGAGATGATAAAAAATCTTATTTTAAAGGGGTGGTAAAACGCCTTTTTCACAAGATGTAAAATAAATCTCTGATGTCCCCAGGGTGTGTGAAGTTTTAGCTCAAAATATCCCCACAGATATTTTTATATAGCATGTTAAAGTTGTCAGTTTTTGAGCGTGAGCAAAAACGCGCCGTTTTTGTGTCTGTCTCTGTCCCTCCCTTTAAATGCTAATACAAATATCATTTAAATACAACAGCTTGCACTCAGAAAGATGGAGAGACTCAAGAATAAGTGACAACATCAACATTTCTGAATGGTTAGTTGATGAACTATGGATTATGCTTATGTGTCATTATGTATCTTTTAGTCATTGATTAGCATATTTTGTATCTATAAATCATGTTCCAGGGGCGAGGTTTATGTAAATCTTAGGGTTAGTGATGTCACTAACCCGGAAGGAATGTGGTGTAGTCCCTACCAGCTGTCCGTTGTAGTCCTTAAAAAGCAATTTCTTTAAAAGAATATATCTCCCTTTGCACCTCGTATCATAACTTTGCAGATGTTTTGCAAACAGCAACATTACACACTAACTAAAGTTAAACAAGTGAAATCATAATCAACCACCCCTTTAAAACTATTTAAATGAATTTTTCTGTTATGAGACTTGATCTAAGACTTGATAATGTGTTAATCTATAAATATTTTGTATGCATATTTTGACAGTGATTTGTCCGACAGAGTACCTCAGTGTTTGTGAAAGTGATACAATTCGGATTCAGATTGTTCTTTAAAATTAAATTAGCTTTTTAATCGTAAAGATTTGCCAACAAGCTCTGTTTCGATTCATTTACAGTCTATTTTGATCTCCAAATGCTTGTATTTACGTCGCTGTACTGTAGCAGGCTGAAGTGCATGTGTTGACAGCTTTACGGACGGGCCCATCTGAATCACTACATCCAATGCTGAGTGACGTAGAGCAGGAAGGCGTGACTCTCGTGTTTCCACCAATAGATTCAAAGTATGTCGTTGATTGACAGTTGAGCCTGGAAAATAGGAGGAACGTTTGTGCGACTTTATCCGTCTGGCTTTACTCTGTTATGGAAGCCATTTTGGGATTTTCCTAGTAGTTATTGTGAGTCAAGCACGTAACTTTTGTCTATTCCCACAAAAAATCGCGGAATTTGCATCGGGTGTTTGGATACATAGTTATTTCCATTTTATTTATTTATATTCCCGTCGAGATGCGCCACACAATTTGCGCATCCCTGAACTGGATTGTCATTTCTGAACGGGACTATCTTCAAAACAACAGGAGATTTTAGAAACTGATGGTCAAACTGGCAAGTGCTGGAATATTTTGATGTCGTTTATGATTTCATTCAAACCTTATGGACGGATACGTTGATATTTTACACGTAATATACAGTCCTTGGTGGACAGTCAGTGAAGCTCCTTTCTTTCAAAACTCTTTGACAGAAAACATGGCCCTGGATTAACTGTCATACACGCAACCAGGGCTTTATTTCTATATAATGTATTTTGATATATTATACGTTTTCAAATGTAAACACTGCTGAAGTGCGCATGCAGATAAATGAATTGCGCTGCTACAGTGTTGCCGTTCAAAGCTGCGTGTCAAAACCTAGTGAGTTTACTACCTAGATAGCATCGCACACTCGTTCTTAACAATGAAGTCGATTCGCTTTTTAAGACATCGAATCGAAAGTTACATGATATACAAATGCGAGTTTATTATCCGTATGTTCATAACGCGTTTCGTTGTAACGCGTTGTTCAAAACTGTTGTCTAGGAAGACAGCGCACTAGTTTTTGATACGCAACCAAATGTTGCAGAGACGTCAAATCTGGAGAGTTGTGCGCTATCATGTTTATAAATGCAAATCCTCCTCTTCCACAAGAGATAAAGATGCAAAGGCTCATGAAGGTGTGACTAGCCTAGGTCAAGAAGATAAGTGGCATAAATCCTGACTTCTCTTTTTTTCTGCCTTATACACAAAGAAAGGAGCTCATGGTTTTCACCATTGACTTGTTTTATTGCACTATTAGTGGCATGTCATGCTTGGAAGACAATTGCTTGTGAAAAGTGTGTTTAGTGAGAAAATTGTGGATGTTCAGCCTGTCTCTTGGGTATTGGAGAGGGGTTTTCTAGATCTCCTCTGGGTCTGAGAATTAAGACATGCATTTAGAAGAAAAGGTCATCAAAATGTGCAAGATATTTGACTTTAAGTAATTTAGCATATGAATATTATCTTAATGGGGTAATTAGAGTGTTTTGTTTGTTCAGATGCTTAATTCAGCACTTTGAAAAGGACCAGGACAGTTTTTGGATCCGTTTGTTTCATGTCAACCTGATGATGAGTTTAGTAAGTTGAAAGTTAAACTCTGTGTTTGTTCAAAGCTCTAATAATTAGGGCTGCACGATTTGGGGAAAATGTCACATTGCGATTATTGAGGTCAATATTGCGATATAATAAACAATGGTTTCACGAGTCAACTTGCTTGGTCTTAAAGCAAAATGCACACACAGATTATTTCTCAACTCAAACTTCCAACAACAACTAAATGATTGATAACACCTATAATGATCAATAAGCCATGATGTCTGGATAAAAATGCCCCCCCCCCCCCCCCCCCCCCCCCATTTTAAACATTGATTATAGCCATCCAACATTACAGTGATTCCGTCATTACAATTGAAAGCTATCAATTTTATTAAACATTTATTAGGCTTCAAAAAATATAACAGCTTTTAATTTAAGTGAACTTCAAACAATCCTCACATAAACTCATAATAAATGTCATATTACCTGTGCTCTTCCTGTCTAAAAGGTAGTACATATATAGAAATTAAATAAAGTTATCAAACAGTCTGCGCTGCATAAATTATATATAGGGGAATTATCACACTACGTCACACTGACGTCACGCAGGTGCAACTGCGCATGTCGGCAGCAGAAGCTGGGCGCTGAAACAAACCCGGGAAAATGTCGTGTTGTGCAGTGGGTTGCCAGAATCGACCATCTGTAAACAAAGGTCTGAAGTTTTACCCTTATCAGCCGACGTCACAGTTACGTCACGGCGCTAGCTGGAGGCAAAACAAACGGAAAACTGCAGGCGGCTAATACAAACCAGCACAGATTCGGCTACATAATAAGGAGCTTAAATTATTATTATTATTGTTAAATGTCATCTTGTTGTGTTGTTGGGTGCAAGAATCAATGAAAAATGAGTATGCTGTATCTGGAATTTTTATTTCTCGAAAATATTCACATCATTAACATTGCACGTACTGTCACTGTTTACATTGTCGTCTTCTCTGCGCTGGCTCGGCAGAACTGCGGATCGTACACACAAGTTTTGTACATGACCATTCAGCACATAGTTATAGGCATCTAAAGATTTATATGCCCTCAGTTTCTCTTTACGCTCGGTTTCTCTATCAGGTAGGTGTAGAAGTCAGGCCACTCAACCGAGGTAACGTTAATCCTGTCAGATCGTCCATTGAGTGAGCGTGTACGGGTCAGCCGTAAAACGTTTTTTACGTCTGGTTCCGTCCGTTAAAATTAACTTTTGCAAATAAAAATCGCGGTCCTGGACACTGAGTGACCTTGCACATTAAGATAAAACCGGATTTTCTCCAGTCATTGTTAAAAAACAAGCTAACAAAACTTGCAAAATAACGTTAGGGAAGCGGCCAGAGGGATCGTTCTGCAGCCAACTAAGCTCCGCCCACAGAAAAACGTCACCATGTTTACCAACTGATAAGGGGTCTATAGATTAATGCTTATTAAAGCTACAAAAGTTCTTCAGTCAAGTTTTCTGTGTTCCCTTTGTTCTTTGATTAACTTTACTGACAGAAAGCTTTATTGGCTGCTGGCCCTTTAAGAGCAGCCGCTGCTGACAGGTACGCGGATCTCAGCGTACCTGAGATCGCCTCATTTACGCTGAGATGAGTTGTGCCTCATTCTCTCACAACTCGACTGCTCTCATGTTATGAAGATACTCGACAAAATGACATTTTGGCATAATTGTGTGTGTGTGTTATTGTTTGTTCAAGCGCGAACTGTATTCTGGCGTGCGGTCTATGGCGCGCCTTTCTGTGAGTCACCGTCAGGACATTCACAGGCAGCGCTCTTTCTTTTGACTTGTCGCGCATGAATGGTTTAAAGGTATTTGCACGAATAAGAGCGGGATCATGTAACACTAGCCAAAGGATGACAAAAAACAACAGATGCTGCATTAATTGCGTTAACAGCCCTGATTTGTTTATTTCATATAAAATCGCATTTTGCGTCGTATAATAGCATATTATTTTTAATAATATATCGATTAATTTCGATATGATTAATCGTGCAGCACTACTACTAGTGTATTAAATAACTAAACAAAGTATTCAATTAGGTATAGTGCATAACAAACGAAACCATGCAAAACTAAGGCATTTTAAATTGTGATCATAGCTATATTTTTACTGTATATTCACTATTGAAGTTTCAGAAACACTTTACAGTCAATTTTGATTCGTTAGTGTTTGTTAATGCTTTATTATGAATGAACTGAGGCTGTGAAACGATTAATCACATCCAAAATAAAAATGTTTGTTTACATAGTGTACTGTGTATAAGTATTTTGTATATACACATGCATGCATGTATATTTAAGAAAAACTATTATTAAATGTTATTTATATATAAAATTTGTTATTTTAATGTAAATATATATACAGTATATACATGCTAATATTTCTTAAATCTATATATGCGTGTATTTATTATATACAAAATAATTATACACTGTACACACACACCACACATTAGTAATACACATTTAATTTATACATAATAACATATTAAAACATATTTTATAATAACTTTTGTTCATTGGTATGTTTGTACATAATACATTAGCTAATTTTTATTTAATTATAATTTAAAATTAAAATAATTTAGTAATTAATTTATACATTTAACTTGATGCTATTTATTAAATGTAAAATGTATTACTATTAAGTATTAATATAAAAATGAATATCAGCCTATATTAATAATCACAGTGTAAATATTGTCCATATTTATTACATAATTTATTAATTGTTGTTACCAAAATATCTATAGTGAACAAATATGTTCAGCTCTCAAATAATATTTCATTCATTTTTGTATTAGTACAAAGCAATCTCTGTAAATATGTTAAAATTCAGTCATTATGACTGGCTGGAAAAGTTGTAGAGAGCATTGTCTGTATAAATATATGAAAATATGTCTACATGCACTCTCGCTGTCCTGTTTGCTTGAGTCACACTGAACATGTAGGTGTGTCCGTCACTTCCTGCTCGATTTGACCATATCAGATGAATTGTTTGCACATTTAATAAGCACAATTTACTATGAAAGAGGTGTTTTATATAGCAACTACTAGCTTCTATGTTCAATCACCTGTACCAGACTAAACAAAAGTTGTTACCATGTTGCTCATCGGGATTCCTCCCAGAGGCAGGCTGAACCGTAGAGTGTATGAGTGTGTGTGTGTGCGTCCATTGTGTGCATGCTTTCATGGGTGTGACTCTGTTTATGCATCGAGGTCACACCCATCATCACACTTTAGCTGTTGCCGTAGTTTTGGAAGTCTGCTCTTCACATCTGGTCTGATCTTCACAGCGTGCTCAGCGAATTACCATGGATTTTTCCCCTCTGCACACGTATACTCCTCCTCACTGTACTCCGGATAACACGGGCTATACCTATTCACTCAGGTGAGATCACTGTGAAAATGAAAAAACATTACTGGGTGGAACTACAGGCAGTGCACTTTCCATATTTGTTCTTTTTTTGTCTGTAGCACATCTCAGTTTACCTACAGGGTTCTGTGTAATTATGTTGGAGCTTTCCTCCTCCTCAGCTAATGATTTTCTGAGAATTTCCATGTCCTGTTGAACCTGTTTCTTTGCTCAATTCATGTAAATTTCTGGTTGTAGACAAAGAATGTGATGATAACTTCACTAGTTCTACCATTCTGTGTTCGTGGTTCATTTCATACATTAGCTTCTTGTTTGTCTAGTAGTTTTATTCAGGTGTGTAGTTTTTTTTTCCATGGCTGTCAAGAGCCATGTGAGAGGGTTGGATGACAGCAGGTGTGGTTATTTACCTCAGGCAAGTTATGAAGTTGCACAGAATTAATGGCCAGGTAATGTGAATGTGTGTAGTGATACCCTTGGTTGTAAACTGTATTTTAGATCAGCAAAAACAGTGTAAATTTGACCGTGCTGACGTTTGTATGCAGATAACGAATTGTACCCCCACTGGCTGCATTAACTGATACCAGTTTTCCAGCCAAATCGTGCCGGTCCTGGTTTGTGTAACTCTATTTAAGATTATTAAACCAAATGTCATTACAGTTGAGTCCAAGTTTCAATAGTTTTTACACATCACATAAGTAAATATTAAAAATTATTAAAATGGACATTTGTGTAATATGTAGGCTAATTGCCATTTTATAAAAACAAATCTAAGACATCCAATTTTATTTGATTATTTATTTATTTGATGTCCGATCAGGACTAAATGTTTCTAATTATAATAAGAAAATTGTTGTTGTTGTTTTTTGTTCTTACAGTGTTGTTATTGTTAACTATTAAAAACAAATTTTGGTAATGGTAAATAGTTTTTTTTGAAATATGGCTGGAATAAAACAAATATTAGTTGAAAAACTTAGCATTAGGAAATTAGAGTTTAAGATGCAGTACTAAAGTCGCTATAACTGTATACTGAATATACCCTTCAAATATTGTTGAATTATGTGAACATAGTAATTAGTAATGCAGTTAAATAGGGGAATTATCACACTACGTCACACTGACGTCACGCAGGTGCAACTGCGCATGTCGGCAGCAGAAGCTGGGCGCTGAAACAAACCCGGGAAAATGTCGTGTTGTGCAGTGGGTTGCCAGAATCGACCATCTGTAAACAAAGGTCTGAAGTTTTACTGAATAGACCCCTTATCAGCCGACGTCACAGTTACGTCACGGCGCCCGCTGGAGGCAAAACAAATGGAAAACTGCAGGCGGCTAATACAAACCAGCACAGATTCGGCTACATAATAAGGAGCTTAAATTATTATTATTATTATTAAATGTCATCTTGATGTGTTGTTGGGTGCAAGAATCAATGAAAAATGAGTATGCTGTATCTGGAATTTTTATTTCTAGAAAATATTCACATCATTAACATTGCACGTACTGTCACTGTTTACATTGTCGTCTTCTCGGCGCTGGCTCGGCAGAACTGCGGATCCTACCACACAAGTCTTGAACATGACCATTCAGCACATAGTTATAGGCATCTAAAGATTTATATGCCCTCAGTTTCTCTTTTCGCTCGGTTTCTCTATCAGGTAGGTGTAGAAGTCAGGCCACTCAACCGGAGGTAGCGTTAATCCTGTCAGATCGTCCATTGAGTGAGCGTGTACGGGTCAGCCGTAAAACGTTTTTTTACGTCTGGTTCCGTCCGTTAAAATTAACTTTTGCAAATAAAAATTGGAGTCCTGGACACTGAGTGACCTTGCACATTAAGGCAAAATCTGATTTTCTCCGGCAGTCATTGTTAAAAAAACAAGCTAACAAAACTTGCAAATTAACGTTAGGGAAGCGGCGAGAGGGATCGTTCTGCAGCCACCTAAGCTCCGCCCACAGAAAAACGTCACCATGTTTACCAACTGATAAGGGGTCTATACTCAAGCTCTTTAAAGCAGGATGAATTCTGATTGGCTGTCAGTGTTTTTATCAGCTGAAAAAAACATCTTTCTGAAATCTTTTGGAACTAGATTTTTATTGTTTTAGTTATTCTTCTTAGTATGAACAGGCCTTTACTGTATAAATCGGAATTTTTGGATGAGTTAAATCAAAAGTAGGGCAGTACAATGAATCAGATTGCGACATGGACTAGTATCTGTTAATATTTAAGCTTAAAAACACTGCTATTGAAACCTGAAGCCTGCATGTTTTGTGTGAATGAGCGGCGCGCCACAATTTCGTCTATTACACACATATATGCATGCTTGACACTCATGGTGTTTTCACGGTCTCATTATATGAGGCCATGAACACGTGTCACTTTATCAGCATTTCTCCATTTCATTTAATAAAACCATTGCCATAATCTTATAGGAAACTCAGTTCTTCACGACAACCCGTCAAAATGAAAGTTCGGTTCCGTGAAACCGCCAGAATCTGAAAAAATACTGTGATACAGATTTTTGGTAATACCGCGCGCCCAGCATTGTCAAAAACATCGCAAGTCTTGCATTTTGAAACGGTTGTTAATACTGAAACTTTGTGGCGTGTCATGAAAAATAAAACTTTTCTTGCAATTATGAATATCCTACACCGCCTTCTTGCTGTTATATTTACTATTGGCTGTTGTACAGGATTGTTTTAGCGGTGCCAGTGCGCGCACACACGAGTGTGTGTCAGCGTAGGTTGCATGACTGTGTTCTTCAGGCAGAAACCGTCGTAAAAAGAAGTGGAATCGAGTGACAAACCGTTGAGCCATCTGCCACTGGCACTCAGAGAGACGTGACGAATTAGAGTTACTCAACGCATGTCACACAGGGAAGACAAGCTTACAAAGAGTTATTGTGTAAGCTCAACAGAGAAAGGAGCGCAGCGAGAGTTAGAGCAAGACTTGCTTGGTGAGCGTTTGTGGAAACTAATGTTTTCTACTTGCATTTTCCCACTGGATCCCTTTGAAATGAATTACCTAAGATTGATGCAGTCACGAGGGGAATCTAAATGCCTCTTTAACAGAGACAGTTGGCCAGATAAATCATTTGAAATTATATATTATCTGCTTCCAAAATTGAGTATGTGCCACACCTGACAATATTTCTTTATTTGTGTAGCGCTTTTCACAATATCAGGTTAATTGTGAAAATGTACTGGCCATAAATATTTTTCACGTGACAATTGTATTTTATATAATTTGTTAATATTAAAGTAGATATTTATGTATATTTTGTCTGTGACTGCAATTATTTGCTGATTTTTGTTTCCCCCTTTGTTGATTTTTTTTTTTTTCACAAAAAGTGGAGCTCATTGAGTCGTGCTATAAGCTACGGGACGAAGATATAGTTTTTTCTTCTCATATTACATTTTCACTCTTATTTGGCAGGCAGTGCCGTTTATGTTTTATGGTTGGTCGCAAACAGTTTATCAGTAGCCTAGTTTGTGCTTTAATTTCATGCATATTTTTGTTCAAATTATATGTGTCACATGTTGCATAGTCAGAGGAACCATGTGTGAAACTGGGGCAGAAACACCAAGAAATACATTTTCTTAATATAGCGGCTTCTGATTTGGACATCAGGGTGGAACTCTAGGGATTCATTAAAATGTTAGGCTAGATGGTAGAAGACGTGCATTCTGGGAAAGTGTCCTGCATGAAGGGAATAAGTGTGCGTGGCTCTGCAGTGTCACTCAGCAGCTGCTGGACTGTTTGACAGCTGTACGATAATGTGTGTGTGTGCTGAATGCACTGAAGTTACTTAATAGGGGTTTTGTTCTGCTTTAGCTGAGCTGCCTGTAATAGAGGAAATGATATCACAGAATTTGAATAGCCACATCACATTTTTCAGTTTGATAGTAATTCTCTGGGGTTTTTTTCTGGAAGCTGGAAACGCCAGCTTTTTTGGAGGTTTTTATTGTAAATTAAAGGTGAACTAAGTAACTTTTTTACCTTAACCGAACAGCTTTGGAGTCATTGTAATGTTTATATTACTGATTTCGTGTTGAATGGCGGTCGTCTCGCAGCATCAGGAAGTGTCAGGTCTCGCGATGTAACGAATTGCTTGACGAGAAAGATCTGCTAAAATGAGCATCAAATGTGGTGTTCGAGGCGCACATACAATACAGACTGCCGACAGTTCAACAGGGCGCGCACAGCTCTTAAAGGGGCCACACCTTATTTCCACTCGTTACAGCTTTCATCCCACTGAACAGGTACCGGTGTACAGGGGGAGGGGATCAGGCCGTGAGTGCAGAGACATCTCTGCGTGCGTGATATTTACGACAGTACAAGTATCCCACAGCGACTCTAGGGGTCACTGTTTGACAAAAACGGAAATCCTGCATAGTGCTGCTTTAATAGCTCTGATAACTAAATAAAATTCAAAGTATATGTAAGAATTCACAATGGCCCTCATTTATCAAAAGTGCGTACACCAAATTTCGAGCGTACACCTGGCGTACACCCAAAACCACGGTGACTTTGAGATTTATCAATATGGACGTTGGCGTACGGCACGCTCAAATCCCACGCCAGCTCAGGAGGTGGTGTACGCACGTTTGAGTTAGTGCGGAAATGTGCAGAAACACAATTCCTAACACCACAAAATGCGCTGACAAACTAAAACATATGACAAAAAAACAACAACAACAACATAGGCTAATTATAAACTTCAGTGTAAAAATCTGTCACAAAGAACCGGCAAAAGTAATGATTATGAATATGTAAAATATAGCAAGGAGATATTTTAATTGTTTATTAATAAAGAAGTGTTTTCTTTGTGTCGGCTGCAAAGATGAAGTTGAGATGCTGAATCGCGATCTTCGAAGTAGTGAACGCGCCAGAGAGAAATGCACATTTCAGATTACATAAGCAGAGAGCAGTCTGTGTCTGTTTTCTTTCGTTTTGAATTGTTCTGTTTAAAAGTAGACATGTCTGAGGCACCTTATACGCTGAGTTTCGGTTTATTTATGAGATGAGCTCAGTTCACGCGTCCTCCGTTTCATATCATCTGCTATTTACTTTCCTATTTGTTAAATCCAGGTAGGCCTAATTGGTTGACGAAACATTGATTAAAATTAAGATACAATTAATACAAAACGAAATTCAGTTTAAAGAAAGGTTTTGTGCTTTATGTTTGATGATGTCTCTGTGAAAGTTTTAAAATATATTTTAGTGCCGCTTTTAGAGCGCTCATGTCCGTATCATTGTTTTTTTTCTCATAAATGCTAACACGAATAATAATAAGAATAAGAATATTACAAATGGACATGCAATTATTAATGTGAATGAATGGTAGGCTACTCCACATCACATCATCATCACTATTGTACATGATACGATATTAAATGCTAATTGTTTCAAAACACGTGCTGTAAAATAATGCATTGTGATAGGTCATTTGATCTCCACGTCGGAGAAGTTTCTCTTCTTTGCCGTCTTCCGTGTGTCCATGGCGTAAAATGAGGGCGTGGGTGAAGCGGAGACTTGAATATTTAGAGGCGTGTTAGTCTAATGACGATCGTTTTCAGCCGCTGCATTTATCAAGGGCAGGTATTGCGTACACCAGGATTTCAAAGGTACGCACAGCTTCATACATCAGGCGGTGAGAGGAGTGTAAGCATAATCTTACGCCAACATATACGCCCGTTTCTACGCAATAATGATAAATGAGGGCCAATATGTTGTGCTTTTTTTTTTTACTTGGTCAGTATTGGATATCAAATATTTTACTGTTTCCATGGGTTGAGGTAAGGATTAGGCTAGTCTTCATGACTTTCATTACTTCATACACATTGTGAAGTGACGTTTGATGCCTGAAATAATGATGCCTTGATTTTAAGGGTAGGATATGACCAAAAAACTCAATATTTCATGTCTAATTATTTACTTGTGGCAAGTGGCCGCGTAATAATGTACATCCAGTCGGTTATCACAGAATAAGCCCCAACAGGGTGATGATGGGTTTATTCTGTGATAACAAGCAGCTGGATGTACATTATCCCATTTATTACGCGGCTACTTGCCACAAGTAAATAATTAGACATGAAATATTGACTTGAGTTTAATTTATTTATTAGGTCTATTTATTAGGTTTAATTTATTTATTAGGAACGCAAAGCTTCCGCGGAGAAAGCAGTTGCTAGCTAGCGGCAAGTTCAAACTAGACGGACGTTTAAGGGATACGGTACAGTCATACCACTTATTATACGTAATTTCGCCACACAAATAATTATAGGCGATAAGAGATATTGATTTGAGAGAAAACCGATTTAAAATCATACCAGTTTGTCATCTAATATCCATTAGTGTACAAAACAATCGTTGCAAAATGGCAGCAGCTGCGTTTGTATGAAACGAGAGCGAGTCCGCAAAACCGGATGACATAATGAAATAATTGTACACAAAATATTGATTTGTGTTTTATATTTTATTAGCTCACCAAACGCAAAACTTCCACAAAGAAAAAAATGTCCTAGCACGCGAAAAGTGTCAACTTCAGTAACCCAGAAAACCTCTGTTATCAGTTTTTACTGGTTGTTATCTGGGAATAACATACCGCTGGATGCCGCAATTGACCAATCAGAATTAAGGATTCCACGGAGCTGTATAATAAATTACGATACGAGTAATATCGCAGAATATTATATTGCTTACCAATATAATAATTGGCTTATTGTAGTATTATTTAAAAATCAGTGCTTTCTTATATTGGTATTGACAGTGTTGGTAAGGTGAAGGAAGAGGGATAAAGTGTTTGAGATAGTAAGTGGGAAGCGAGTGATTGGTCAAGAGGGTCAGCTGATGCAGTAATGATACTGAAGCTTGTTGACCGTAGAACAAGAGCTGATGTTAAGCCCACTCAGACCCTGTAGTGCCTCTCTGAAATAAAGCTCTGAGCTCAGACGCTCATGAGCCGTGAGGTCCTTAATCTCACTGTTAGCTTCATGTGTTCTCGCTAATCAGATTTCCTCTTGTCACTCGTCTGTGTGTGTGTGTGTGTGTGTGTGTGTGTGTGTGTGTGTGTGTGTGTGTGTGTGTGTGTGTGTGTGTGTGTGTGTGTGTGTGTGTGTGTGTGTGTGTGTGTGTGTGTAAGATGGATTCTGGGGAGGGGGTTGACCTTTGTAAGTCTGCTATCTGCACTAAAAAGTGTGCTAATCGAGTAATTAAGGTACTAATATGGTCTTAACCATGCACGATGCTGCAATAAAATGTCAAGCAGTAAATCTCTGTGGAGTTAAGCGTCATTCACACTGATGCTGATGTGCAGCTACAATGCCAGATCATTCCTTTTCAAAAAGTTTTTGTTCAGAAAGCTTGAAATTAGTTTTAGACCCTTATAAATTGTGCCTGCATATTAATTTCATTGCAAAGCTAAAATGTTAATGTTTTTGAAATGACGGGCTTGATTATAAAGGAATGCATGGAAAATCCTTCAAGACTGTTTAAGAAAGCTTCCCAGAATGCAGTTGCGCAGAAGAAATCTGTTTTATTTGTTTGCAGACTTTAGTGTTTAAAATTGTATAAGCTAGTTGTTGTTGTTTTTTACTTCAAGTAGCTAAATGTTTTCTAAATGAACTTTGGGGTTTAATGATGGTTTAGATTTTGAAAATAAAGACAAGGGTTAGTTCACCCAAAAAAAATGTATTAATTACTTCGTCAAAAAGACCTTCTTTCATCTTCAGAACACAAATGAAGATCTTTTTGATGAAATCCGAGAGGTTTCTGAACCATCCATAGACAGCAACTTTCAAGACCCAAATGTAGTGAAGACATTGTTAAAAAAGTCCATGTGATTACAGTGGTTCAACCTTTATGTAATGAAGCGATGAGAATACTTTTTGTGCACAAAAAACAACAACAAAAATAATGACTTTATTTAACAATTTCTTCTCTTCCACATCAGTCTCCTATTATTATTATTCGTTATTTGTTTTTTTTGTTTTTTGTTGTTTTTTTAAGAAAAAACGCAATTCGATTTTTTTTCTTCAAAATTGTGCAGCGCTAGTTCATTGTTTGTTTCTATACAATTATTTTTAGTTTCTGTGTTCATTAGTAGTATTTTCCCGTTTATTGTAACGGAGCCCATTCATTTCCTATGCCAAAAATAAACCAGCTGCAAAGCCAGAAATCTTTCAGGATTTGATATAACATGGATGAAGTAATATTGCTGAAGGTTAGAGATTGTGTATGTTGAAGATAAAGTGAATTCTAGTAATTCTGTGAAGTTTTATCTTTGGGCGGGGTGAAGCTAATCTGATTTTGGCGCTGGTCCAGTGGGTGTTTCTCACAGGAAGACACAGCCTTTAAGGGACTGTTATTTTAAGATGTTTCTCATTTCTGTTTCTTGGTTTATTTTGTGCTTTTGTGTTCTGGACACTGTGGTGTTGTTTACGCATGACGTGTGCCCAGTTCAGTTGTTGATAATCATATTCTGGCCTGATTTGTGAATCAAGTTGTTAATTAGTGAATGCTGCTGAATAAGTAATATTTTGATTTGGCCTTTTTGAGATTTATTTGGCCATGTCAACTGGCTTGGAATGACGTATGAACAGACGTGTGTCTATTTTACAAATCTACAAGCAGTTTTGCCTATAAAAGTATTCTGATTTCATACACACCATTGTTGAAATGTTTGGGGTCAATAATATTTTTTACATGCTTTTGAAAGAAGTCTATTTTGTTCACAGAGCCTGCATTTATTTGATCAAAAATACAGTAAAAACAGTAACAGTAATAACACAACTGTAACAAACAGGTGCTTTATTAAACACCTCAAAAGTGCATGTAACTGTTAGTAGAAAGTATATTTCTTTCTTCCTTTTCTTTCATTCAACTTGAACTTCCATTCAAGTTATAAAAGAAATGTAAACAGAAGCACAAAATGTGCATACTCATAAAACAAAGTGCAACCATAGATATCATATTATAACATTACAAAGTGCTACTTTGTCAACACAATAAATAACACTGAACAGCTGATCAGAGAACCTTTGGCTTATTTACTGTATATGTAGGATACATTACAGACATTTCCATCATATAACTCATAACATTTTAGTACAATATATATATAAAATTTTAACTCTGAAGCATTTGTTATCAAACTAGTGCGCATGCAGGTTTTGGGAACGTTGCGACGTTCGTCTGATATATAGGACCACTTAGTTTGAATAAACGAGCAGACACTGATTAGATACTTGCTCTACGTTTATTTAAAATTAACAGCAAGACGACTAGAAGTGAATGTGCTTTCCATTAAATGAATCACAAACAGTAATCAAAACCTTAACAAAAAAAAAACTTTGCAATGAACTGCAATTTAGACGCGCAAACTGGGTGCTGGTGCGGTGAGACGTTCATGCTCGGGCAGATTCGCCTTGAAGTCGTTCATCCTCGGATGCGGCGCCGCGCGCGCTCTGTTACAAAAAAAGCCTTGCACACAGCCAAGCGAAATGGGGTCTTGCGCACCAAACACGTCATTTTTGCCACTCGCACCTTCACTCGTGCGGATTATAGACAGTAAAAGAAACGGACACGTCAACGACAAGGCTTTCAGCGCGTCAGCGCCAAGGATGTAATCCATAGACCGGAAGTTGAAGTCGGCCAAGTGCCGCCATCTTGTAGCAGAACTTCACTTGCGTTAGCATTTCCATTGACTCCCATCCATTTTGGTGTCACTTTGACAGCGAATAACTTTACATCTGAGGCGTTTAAAGACTCCATTTGTCCATTATTTATTTCTAAAGAAACAGGACAATGTATAAAGGGCTCCATTACCTTCTATCATCTATAAACTGCCTTGAACGCTGGAAAGAGCACTTTAGCCTCCTTCTGCAGCACGGTACCTCCCCAGTTGATACCGCCATCTCATCGGCCGCTAATGCTGCAGCTCTTAGTGTTGTCTGCAGTACAGACCCTGTCACACCTGAGGAAGTCAGAGCCGCTCTGGAAAAACTTAACAGCAGGAAAGCCCCCGGCATCTGTGCAATAACCGCTGAGATGCTAAAATCCGGCGGTGAAACCATCGTCGGGTGGCTTACCCACATATTCAATGTGGTGTGGGAGACAGAGAGGCTTCCCAGCGACTGGACCAGAGGAGTCATTTTGCCCTTCTGGAAACGTAAGGGCGACAGGTTAGTCTGCGGCAACCACAGAGGCATTACCCTTCTCTCCATCCCCGGCAAGCTCTTTACCAGGATCTTGCTCACCCGTGCTCTCCCAGCCATCAGAAGCAGCCGCCGTCCCCAGCAGGCTGGCTTCATGCCTAACCGCTCCACAACAGACCAAATCTCCGGCGTTCGCCTGCTGATAGAGAAGACCTATGAATTCCGTAAAGATCGCCATCTTTACATCGGATTCATAGATCTGAAGGCTGCCTTTGACACCGTTTGCCAAACTTCACTGTGGAGTATCCTACACGCCCTTGGAGCACCACCCAAGATAGTTGCCCTGTTCAAGCTGTTTTATAGCAACGCTCAGAGCTGTGTCCGCATCAGCCTGGTTTTCCATCTCCAGTGGCGTTCGCCAGGGCTGTGTGGCTGCTCCTGATCTCTTCAACTGCATCATTGACCATCTGATGTCTAGGGTCTGTGAACGGGTCCCCGGTGTGTCCTTCGGCAGTTACCACCTAACTGACCTGGAGTACACTGACGACACCATCCTGCTCAGCACGTCCTACAACCAGCTGAGAGACGCTCTGGGCATATACAGTGAAGAGGCTAAGAAGCTTGGCCTTCAGGTGAGCTGGACAAAAACCAAGTTCATGTATGTTGGTGACGGACCGCATCCAACTTCCCTGCGGCTTGGCAATTACATTGTAGAGCCTGTCAAGAACTTTGTGTATCTGGGATCCTTAGTGACAGACAACGGGGACCTAAAACCAGAGATTACCCGCAGAAGAGCCCTGGCTGCGTCAGCCCTGCAGTCTCTCTGGAAACCACTCTGGCGGCACCAGACCATCTCACGCAAGACGAAGCTCCGGATTTACAACTCGGCAGTACTCTCCATCCTGCTTTATGGCTCAGAGACTTGGCCCTTAAATAAGACACTGACTGCTAGATTAGATGGCTTTGATAGCAGGGCCCTCAGGACCATTGAGAACATCAGGTGGCCCCAGCGGATTTCCAATCAAGTGCTTAGAGCCCGCACGTGCCAGCCCAGAGCATCCTGCCTAGCTGCGCAACGTCGCACCCGCTGGTTTGGCCATGTCCTCCGTCTCCCTCCTGACCATCCGACGAGAGCCATTCTCCAGTTTGATCCGAGGGCCGCAGGCTGGAGACGACCACGAGGTAAACCTCGCACCCGATGGCTCGACGTCCTTGCGGGCGACCTCCAACAACATGGAGTTGCTGTGGAGGATGCAGAGCAGCTGGCACAAGACCGTCAGCACTGGAAACAACTGGTTCATCTGGTCGGCTCAACGCACAGGGATGGGACGCCCCCCCACCCATCGCAGGAGCCAAAATGAATGAAAATGAATGAATTACCTTCTATGTTACATTATGGCCCTGTAGAAACAGTTTTTGTAAAAATAGGCTAACGATTGCATCATAACCACTCGACTCTCTGTTGCGCTGTACAGAAATGACCGTACAGACAGGAGGAGAAGCTCGCAGGCAATCGGGGGGACGTCCCGTCAAGAGAGAAGCCCATAGATAATGAGTCCATAAAAGCAACGGGACAAAATACTCCTGCTCACTCACGCCAAATAACTCTTTGCTCAAGTTCCCCGTCTCTGCAAGATTAACGTTGGCAATTTTCAGGCACAGCTACTAGAAGATTTACGTCTGTCAGACAGGTTGCTCACGAAATCAAGCTTAGTTTGAGTCGGTTTGAGTCTGCGCGTCAGGAACGGAAGTGCTCAAAAATCGCTAAAAATTGGCTTCAACTGTCTCAACTGAGTTCCAATGAGACGGCTCTGTCCACTTCTTATACTGTCTATAGTCAGTGCGCGCTCTGATCGGTAAAGGGACACAGACCTCTCACTAGAGTGTTGCCCACAGCGCCGCCACTGGCCGGTGGGCTGAATCGATTCATAGGATTTGATGAATCGATATTGAATTGAGAATCAAATAATTGCAATGCATTGATGAATCGATATTTTTACCCAGCCCTATGTGTGAGGTACAGATGAATATTTAAGTCGTTACGGTAAATTCAAGTTCACGGAAGTGCTTTCCTTCGCTGCGGCTGTCAGTCATTCTCCATTCAGCATTTAAACAGCTCGTCGTGTTTGGTTTCGACAGTGAACATGATGACACTCTGAAACTCTCTCCAAGATGATTCAATGTTCCTATTATTATACTGTAGATGTGTGGATAAAGGTCTATGGTTTTGCATAAAAGGACTTCATCTGGCTGGAGTTTCACATGTTACTTTCTCCGGGTGTCTGTTAGATCACAACACTGTGGAGTAGAGGGCACTATTGTTCTTCATGCGCACAGTAACTTGAAATTTGACACTGTTAAAAGGCTCAAACTAATTGCGCGCACACGCACACACACACACACACATATATATTATATATATACTCCATGTTGCTTCAAGAGCATCATTCTGCGCCCGAAATGCACGTAACCATTTTGTGCCGCTTGGAGCCTTTCATATTACAATACTTTTGCGCAATGAAAGTTTATTGATAGCCTTAGTTGTTCTATCTATAATATGTTGTCGCTTCAATGAAAAGCTGTGCTTAAAATTTTAAAAGAAATGTTTTTTTATTATATAGTATATATTTTGTTTTACAAAGTTAGGGAAATAATGTTTGTCAAGCTTAAAGCCTTTCACAAAAGAATAATCACAGACTCTTCCCCACAGTGAAGCCTACAGATACAGTTTATTAGGCAATTCAGCACTGTTTTCTATTATTATTATTTTCTATTATTATCAGTATCGGCCAATACTGAATCCCAGGAATCAGAGGCAAAAAAGGCGGATCGTGCCACCCCGAATATTAAAATGTAGCCTAATTTATTCCTGTGATCAAAGCTGTATTTTCAGCATCATTACTCCAGTCTTCAGTGTCACATGATCCTTCAGAATCATTTCTAATATGATGATTTGATGAAGGAATAAGAATATGAATAAGAAACATTTGCTATTATGATTGTGCTGTGTAATATTTTTGAGATTTTTTTCCCAAAGGTTTAATAGACAGGCGAATCCGTGTCATTTTGTGAAGAGATTGTGTGGGTGTTTGAATCGAGGACGCAATCTTTTATCAGAATCATGCAGCTCTATTATATCCTCGTGACAACTTAGCATGGCAGTGCCACGCTTTGGGCTCATGTTTATGGAATAATTTCAGATTTAGAACCTGTTGTAAATGTCAATGAACTGGGGTTTCAATCAGACACGTGCATTTCTATTCCGCTTATTGTTTCCTATTCCAGCTGAGAAATAAAACACGTGTGTATTGTACATTTTGCTAATAAATGTGCCATATGTGTAGTTTTTAAACCTACAATTAAGTGTATTTTTATGATGGCAATAACTGTAAAGTGACCATTGTAATGGAGTAATCAAATGTAGGCTAATAAAATTACTAAACTCAGATGAGTTAATATGTGTTCCTTTTACCGGTTAACATTTAGTCCATGCTTTTTGTTTTTATACATTTTCATTTTTAGTTTAGTCAATTTAACTTCTGCTTTAAAAATCATTAATTTTGTTTTTTAGATTGTAATGTTGTTGTTACAATGTTAGAATGTAATCTGATTTTTACCTTTTTTGCACTTAATATAGTATTCTGATGTTTATGAAAGTTTGTTTATCAGTGTGTTTGAGAGTGTGATCCTAAAGCTTAGTATAATATCAATATTTTAAGTTAATATTTCATTTAACTACGCATTTGCATATTCTTGATTCACTGATGTCAGTTAATGGTCACATGAAATATTGAAGTTTTATTTTTATTTATTTTTTTACATTTTTATAATTTAAGTGATTATAACGGTTCACTTTTCGTCATGTCACAAACCCCCTGTAGTTCACAAATGTTCACACATCATTTTTGTTTTTGTGCATTTATGCAAGTATTGAATCTAATGTGAATCACTGATAGTTCTGTTTGCTTTGTAACATCTTTAACTTTTAGTTTATACCAAAACATCTCACACCAACCAGCTACCTCATTCGTTCATTTAAAGCTTTCTTCGTCTTTAGCCAAGATTTAATGTGATTTTTGTTTCAACAAAGACTAAGTCAGATTTATTGAGCCAGACAGGTTTGTGCGCAGTTGTCATCTTGTCAACTCTTTCTCCCAGTTCTTTCATGGAAGATTGTAACTCCTGTAGAGTTGCCTAGGCCTCTTTTGTGCCTCTTTTCCCTTACTGTGTGCAACACCCGGTTTGAAAGGCCGGGCGATTTTGGGCAGGTGCAAAACTCACATTTGTCACCTGTAATTATAGCCTTAGAGAACTTTAAAAGTACAATCATTTATTTGAAAAGTTCATAACGTTCCATCGGTTTGGAATGTTCCCGTGTCTTTCACATTCAAATTTAGAATTTTTTTCTTCCAGTATTTTTTTTTTTTTTTTAATCAATAGGTTATATCTAAGGATGCACCAATATGAAAATTTTGGCTGATAACTGATAATTCTATATATTTGATAGCCATATGACAATTTGATGTAGCATTTGAAAATATTATATCAGAAATTACATGTTTTTTTTTCCTCTCTTCAGTTCAAGTTACTCGTCCGCAGCCCTCGAGTTTGAGAAGGAGCACAAAATCAATCCTGTGTTCGACTCGCCCAGAATGTCACGGCGTAGTTTGAGACTACATACAAGCAGTGGTTTCTATGGTGACAACAGCTTCACTGAGCTCACGGGGAAACACAATGTCAGCTCCTACAAGCGGACCACCAGCAGCAGCACCACCACCAGCAACGTCAACAGGTCAGATGTTCATCTCTCTGTCAGTTTGAGATAACAAACCGAGTGTAAAACATGACTTCTTATCGGTAAACCCGCACAGCCTCATGCCAACACCACTACATGAGGACAAAATTATCCTTGCTCTGTTTTTGCTAAATGAATTATGTGGCAAATTAATCTTTTATCCATTTATCTTATTACTGTGGACATCGTTTCTTCAAGGAAAGGAGGTTCATCTTAAAATGTATTATTATATGCATTGAATTATGCTATTCCGCAACTATAGATTTAAAGAATATTCAAGTAGTGACGGTTTGCATTACAACTTGCAGTAGTGAGAGAGGTTGTCCTGCAATTACTGACATGTTAGTGCTTGAATTAAATGAATGAAGAAAAATGAATAACATACCATATTTTCAACTTACAGAAAAGCCTAAAGATATGTTTGTGCGATCAGCCTGGCAGGCAGCACATATTTGACATGACTTACAGCAAGTTCGTACAACTTACCTGCCAGTACTTAATTTTGTGTCAGTTTAATGACCCATAAAAGAAGTTTAAGCATGTCCACTTTATTTAAAAAAAAACAATTCAATAAATGTACGAGTAGTATTTTGTCTTTCAATAAATAGTATTAATTAATAGATACATTAAAGCTTTTGCATAGCGGTTAGTGCATATGCTTCTGAAATGTTTAGCTGTGTGGGTGAAGCAGGCTCCAGTCTAGAAATATGATATGTCTTAAACCTCAAAGCTTTTAGTCAGAGTAGACAGGATGTTTAATTTGACACAAATGTCCAACAATGTTGACAATACAGTACGGTTCAAAAGCTTGGGGTCAGGATTTTTTAAAGTAATGAATACTTTTATTTATAAAGGATGCATTAAAGAGGTCATGAGATGGATTTTTTTTAAATTTTATTTTTAGTATATTCCATGAGGTTTAATAGGCTATATGCACGCATAAGTTCCGCATTTGACGCAAGGATGCTCATCCGTTTCCGGTTGGGGAGATTAAAGCGGAGGAAAACCGAGGAAAACGGGATTATGGCAGAGTCTTCAAAATGTACTGTCCTCCCGTCTTTGAAACGAAACTTTCATATGTTTAGATGTAATTTTATGTATAGTAGGGCTGGGCGATAAATCGATTTTATCGATTAACTCGGAATGTGTAGTTTACGCGAGTTTACGCCGATTTTTTTGAAAATGAAATGATGAAAATCGGTTTTCTCTTTAACAACCGCCGACGCGCCCATATGGGCTCCCGTAGTTCCGACCGCGCTCAGCGCTTGCCATGATAGAGATACACAAACAACATGGCAAATGAACAAGACCGCGGCAGCAGAAGCACACCCGCCGAAAACATTTACAAACTGAATCTGCAGGGCCGCCAACTCTCACGAGTTCACTGAGAGACACGCAATTGTCACTTTTTACACGCTCTCACACACACACATCCATTTCCTCACGCAGAGAAACATCGCGAAGCAAAGAGGACACCGACATACAAGACAGAGCAGGTTACTGTTGATATGAAACAGATTCTCGGCTCTCAGATTCTGTTAATTTTATTACGAAATTCAAACAATAAACACCGTTTTGGCGCTTGTAAATGTGACGTGAAAGATCGCTGACAGATCTCAGTTCACGCAAAACATGAACCGATCATGTGTTACTCTTCACTACTAACTTACCCAAATGTAGCTAATAAAATCAATCCATCAGTGTTTTTCAACCGCGGAAAGATGTCCATAAAACAGCTGGAGAACAACATGTGTCACGTAACGTTACATTTACCTCAGGATGCCTTTTAATGACCCATAGCACGCATGTTAGCTGGACTTAAAATAATTGCTATAGAGAGGAGTATATGGCTAAATATGATAACTATATTACACATTTATTATAATTTACCTATATCATTAAAATATTATAACGTTGTTTGTTATTATAAAAAACGCATTATGTTTAATTTGAGTTAGTTTTAACCTTTAATAATACCAGCTGACAGGGCTCTCTATGTTTACAGCATTAGGTGATTTATTTTTGGAGAACAATTAACATAACACATTAACATATCTACTGTACCTAATATTTATCCAAAGGAATTGATATTGAATCAATATCAGAAACAAAATCACATGAATTGAATTGAAATTGTGAAATTTGTGTTAAGCAATAATAAAAACAGTAGCATACCAGTCTTTATGCATGTAAACATTGTGTTTACATAGTTAATAAACTTGATAAAATGATGTTTAGTTACCAAATAATTTGACAATCACAATAAACTTCTTGTGATGCAAGTTTTTCTTTTCTTTACACATCCCCTCCCCCCAATCCACCCATTTTATGTTATGTTACATTTACACTAGGCTATTTACAATGACAGGACCCTCTGGTCTTTTTGGGTTGTTGTTCCTGATTGCACTTTAATCCAGATAATAACCCAGAAGGGAATATCAAAACAAAAATATAGCTGCGAGCAGCGATTACGGGCCCAAGCCGGTGGCACCGCAACCCTGGTGCACCAGGGTGGCGCTACCGTCGGCTTTGGCCCTTCATCGCTGCTCGCAGCTATATTTATATATATATATATATATATATATATATATATATATATATATATATATATATATATATATATAAAGCCAGTGGCACCGCCAGCCTGGTGCCTTTAGGGTTATTGTGCACGACGTGACACAAAATATCTGCTCGCTATCTGCCGAACGGCTCTGGTAGTTCCGCTTCAGCACTGATGATGTTGTAGAATTAGTGTGCTCTGGTTGGTCTGGATTATTGGGGATTTTTTAATTTATGCAGAAATAAGTTATTTATAATACAGATAGAGAATAAAGTTAGTGTTGATTAAAATGAAAGAAAACAATTATATTGATCTGAAATATAGCACATTAATTTTAAATTTATTTAGGTTCAATTACCAAACATACAATCTTAATTTAATTTAAAGCAAACAATACATTTAAAATATATGGGTTGTATGCACATAAAAAAAAAAGAAGATATATCCAAAAAAGACAAGGCCTTAAAGCAGTGGTTCTCAATCTTGGTCCTAGGGTACCACTGCTCTGCACATTTTATATGTCTCCTTTATCTGACACACCCACTTCAGTTAATAAAGCTCTTTCCTAACCAGCTGATGATCTGAATCAGGTGTGTTAAATGAGGGAGACATACAAACTATGCAGAGCAGTGGCTCCCTAGGACCAGGATTGAGATCCACTGCCTTAAAGGGTTAAACTCTTTTCACTGTAACACACACACACACACACACACACACACACACACACACACACACACACACACACACACACACACACACACACGTCAAGTCACTTACATTTTAGATGCAATATTGACGGTTTTTCTGTTTCAGCAGCGAAAATAGTTAAACAAAGATCACAGCAGAACCATTGCGCATCTCACAGCAACATGTTTTCTCATTACTGAATGATTCAGCATTTTGGACAAATTGGTTTACTCAAAGATTGACGATATCATCGTCCATCGTGATGGCTGACAGACATCACGATGTTAAAGCCCCCATGAAATCAAAATTGACCATACTTACTTTGTTTGCCTAAATTGATCGTTTTGTGGTGAACAATTCATCCGTGCAAGTCAATCCACACAAAAAAAAATTTTGGCTTCGTAATCTTTAATCAAATTCTGAAAATGCCCCTCCCCTCTGCACTGGAGGACCTTGCCCGATGACGTAGGCTTGATGGTTTGGGTGTCTGCTTAGCATCCGTAATCACGCCCCTCCAACTGACAGTAGACAGGCACACAGCGTGTGAAAGGAGAGATGGCGAGGAGGTGCATTTTTCTAGATCCAATCAGGTGCTAGTTGGAAAAAAAAAGCCACGCTCACTATTTTGCCTCATTTAGTATTCCGTTTCTCTCGGAAATACGTCACAGCACTGGAGAAAAGCCGTTTGCAACTTCCGGTTCATGGGGACTTTAAGCAAAGAACGTATATTTACAAGAAGTGAAAGCCAATAGAACGTTCGATTGCAACACCAGCGCCCAGCAGCAGCGCTACGCTTCCGCCACTTTGGGGTGAAAGCCACTCGGCAGTCATATATTATACATATATTTAGCCCAGTGCAGAGGTCATTTTTAGGTTGAAATAATTATGTAAAAAGAGGAGGCAGCGCCAGATTTTTTAACGCAGGTGCCGAGGGGGTGCTAGATCATTGACAGGGGGAGCTGCGCACTTATAGCCTATATTGTGCTACTATTATTAAATGAGCAAAACTTCGATATTTAATATTCAATCATTTTAATTATCACAACTAAAGTTTTAATTTTACTAAATTGAATAAGAACAACATTCAGCATTCAATCAAATATATTTAAAGATGTATTATTTATAATGTTATTTCGACATAATATCTCGTTATTTCAACATATGTGAGTGTGCAACATAATCAGAGAGTAGCCTATTTCTTTTCGTTTGGAATAGTTTCGTTTAAATATTTAGTTGCAAGCTTTCTATATTTCTCATGTCTGAGGCATATTTCGGTTAATTTATGATGAGATTCGCTCAAGACGAGCGCCGGATGTCATGATTATGTCTGCTATATTTGCCATTTATTAAATCCAGCCGATTAAATTTAAAAAAAAAAAAAAAATAAGATAGAATTTATACAAAACGAAATTAATTTTAAAGAAAGGCTTTCTACAAAACACAGCGTAGGCTAATGAGTCAAAATCATGTATGAGCCACTTCATGTCTCCCGATATCATACTCATGCTGTTCACTTTTCATAATCAATATGGGGAAAAAAACATTATAATATTTGAACAAATATGAAACTAAATGCGCTTATTTAATGGCTACAACAACACGTATACAGTATTAGGCCTACACACTCTCTATTTGTACAACTATTAGGCCTATACAACAGCAATAGAAACAGCTTTACAGTAAACTTCTTATATCGTATATTAATGACCGTTAAAGCAAGACTATGTAAACAAAAACACACAGCCACTGTACAAAATTGTGGCAATTATAGGATAACGGACACAGCAATGCATAATGTTCCATAAGATCATCATGTTTGTAGCATGATCCAGGGGATTAAAACGTACAAAATATATTTCAGGCCAAGTGGAGTTGGTAACTAATAATAGTAGTAAATGTGTAAAGTTGCATAAAATGGAAATATTCTATAATGCAAGAAAAAACTACCTCAAAAAACTGTTATCTGTGCTGTTGTCCAGTAACTCCCGTTGGAATATTCATCCCAAAATGGCGGCCGCGCTCCCGAAGCGCCACCTAGTGGCTGTTACCAGAAAAGCATCAGAGTTTCGCCTCTTGTGCTTCTTTGCTTTAAGCCAGCATCGCGATCCCCCCCCCCCGCATGTTTCCATGGTGACGCGTCATGCTTGGCACGTGATTCACCACAGCCAAAATAGACATGTAACGTTAGCGCTTTTATTTATAAATATTAACAAACCTGGTTACCATGTCATTAACTATCTTCTATTCTGATTCTCAAATGTGTGTAAGTGAGTTTGTTTTGTCGTTTAAAAAACAGTTTCTCTCGAAATACATGGCCGGTGAACTGGGAGAAGAATAGAGTTAACTTTATAGTTACTTACACTGTGTGTCTGATATGAATAAAATCCGTCGGCAAATATATTTGAATGGGTTGTTATGGCTGCTTCCATAGACACCATTGTGTATTTTACAAACTATAAATGTATTGTTTTGCTATAAGTTATATGCATTTAAATGTCTGAAACCTAAAATAAACATTATGTGGTTAAAAACACTGAATAGTTGTGATATAATATGACAAGCACTGAACGCGTCTGTCTCTGGCTCAGCGCCAGCCACAGCACGAAAGCACAGTCTGGATCTGGCTGCTCTGTCACGTGTACATTGTACATCATGTACATTCGCTCCTAGTGGTCAGCTGCTGCAGACTCAGAGCGTGCCGAAATCAAAATTGCTGATGAGATGTAGAGGAAAATATCTCCGCGTTGTGCCTACGCCCCTTAGCTGTTCTAAATCCACTGTAAAACACGGCTTTGCGGGGCTTATTGCTTAAGTGAAAAATTAAAACGTTAGCCCCGACCCTCCTCCGATATCATCGTCCATCGCGATGTTTCACTGTACACATCGTCTGATGCCAAATTGGTAGACATCGCAAACCCTAGATTCAATGACCAATCCATACCTGTCTCATTCATGAATGACTCAGTCGTTCGAACGAATCGTTTGAACGAATGAATCAATGACTCGCTCATTAAGACGGTAGCCTGGCGACACCTAGTGACGGTTCAGTGTTATGTTTAAAAGTATCATTCTTTCCAACGATTTTTAATTGACTCATATTTAAAACAATCTCATAACATCATTTAATGCATTGTTATTTTTCAATGTAAATGATGTAATTTGATCAGCCCTACCTAGGGTAACAGCCATATAGTATCTTATTATTCTAAATAATTGAATTTATTGATCAAATTTACAAATTAAAATGAAAGATGAAGCATACATTTAATAAGATTGGACTAGGGGTGCCTTGCAGATATTACAATTATGCACTTTTAAATATACCATTGCCACCCACCGTCAATTTGGTGTGTGTGTGTGTGTGTGTGTGTGTGTGTGGGTTGGTTTGTGTGGGTTGGTTTATGTGATCTATGAGGACACAAATTTGTATAATGACGTGTATTACACTGGTATTACAACTTATGGGTGGTTTATGAGGACATTTCAAAAGTCCTCATAAATCAAATGGCTTGAAAAACATAAAAAACAATGTTTTATTAAAAAAATTTAAATGCAGCATGTCTGTTATATGCCTTTATTAAAAAAAACGTATTTAAAAAATACAAGGCTTAAGACATTTATTTTCTTTTTTAATGAAGGCCAAACCACACAGCAGTGAAATGGTTAATCTAGCCCCACTCCCCCTCCCCCTTCCCACACTCACAGACACACACACAGACAGCAAGCACAGAGACGTAGGCTCAGAGAGAAATGACCATATTCAAACCAAAATATCTGACTTCCTCTTGGTTGTTACTAATGACTGTAAATTAGAAAGTTGTCTGGCTGGAGGAGAACTATATAAATACATATTTATGTAACTCTAGATGAAACTAACCCCCCCCACTTTTGTCAAAAGGTGGCGCTACTGAGTCCCTGCACCACGCCCGTTTCTGAAACTATGCACATGTCACCTGGCTAATAAATGTGATCTGTCTGTCGAGTTTCATGCAATTTTAAGCAATTTCAGGCATGCTAAGAGTCTCAAAAGCATCCAAAAAGAATATTAAAGTTTGATGGATTGCCACAGCAACAGTTTCAAAGATATCAAGAATCCATTCACAGGTCTTCATCTGCCGTGTATTTACATTATACAAATGAAGTTTGAAGCAAATCGGGTAAAAATAAGAGGGTGATTTCAAAGCATTTTGAAAGTGACACACTTCCTGCTGCCAGTTGGTGGCGCTATAACTTTGACTCACAATAGTCACATCCATATGATCGGGCTCTTACAACGAACACACTGCTGAAGTTTCATCAAGATCAGTTAATGTATGCTGAAGTTATGACACACTTCCTGTTTCACGTTTCTCGCCATAATTTTGTTTCCTCGCCACGGCCAAACCGTTCGAGATATCAAAAATCCCCTCGCAAACTTTCATCCTCAATGTCTTGACTTCACGCTGACCGAGTTTCGTGCCGTGTGTTTGAATTCTCTAGGAGAAGTACTTCAAATTCCTTTGCGTGTGTTTTACCAACAACCCTAAATAGCCCACTTCCTGTTGGGCTGGGGTAAAAAGTAAGAGTGTGAAGTATATATGAAACGATGAGATCTACATGTGTACCGAGTTTCATATTATTACATGCAAGCGTGTTTGATTTATGGACCATGTTTTCGGACCCCGTTCCAGGGGGCGCTGTCGAGCCCCCCTGCCACGCCCGGGTACCATCTTCAGCCCGGCCCTGATGGCCGCGGGTTCTGACATGTGTGCAAAGTTTCAGGAGTTTTTGAGCATGTTAAGGCCTCCAAAAGTGTCCAAAAGGTAGTAAAAAAATAATAATAATAATAATAATAATATTAAATATAGCTGCGAGCAGCGATTACGGGCCAAGCCGGTGGCACAACAACCCTGGTGCACCAGGGTGGCGCTACCGTCGGCTTTGGCCCTTCATCGCTGCTCGCAGCTATATTTATATATATATATATATATATATATATATATATATATATATATATATATATATATATATATATATATATATATATATATATATATATATATATATATATATATATATATATAAAGCCAGTGGCACCGCCAGCCTGGTGCCTTTAGGGTTATTGTGCACGACGTGACACAAAATATCTGCTCGCTATCTGCCGAACGGCTCTGGTAGTTCCGCTTCAGCACTGATGATGTTGTAGAATTAGTGCGCTCTGGTTGGTCTGGATTATTGGGGATTTTTTAATTTATGCAGAAATAAGTTATTTATAATACAGATAGAGAATAAAGTTAGTGTTGATTAAAATGAAAGAAAACAATTATATTGATCTGAAATATAGCACATTAATTTTAAATTTATTTAGGTTCAATTACCAAACATACAATCTTAATTTAATTTAAAGCAAACAATACATTTAAAATATATGGGTTGTATGCACATAAAAAAAAAGAAGATATATCCAAAAAAGACAAGGCCTTAAAGCAGTGGTTCTCAATCTTGGTCCTAGGGTGCCACTGCTCTGCACATTTTATGTCTCCTTTATCTGACACACCCACTTCAGTTAATAAAGCTCTTTCCTAACCAGCTGATGATCTGAATCAGGTGTGTTAAATGAGGGAGACATGCAAACTATGCAGAGCAGTGGCTCCCTAGGACCAGGATTAAGATCCACTGCCTTAAAGGGTTAAACTCTTTTCACTGTAACACACACACACACACACACACACACACACACACACACACACACACACACACACGTCAAGTCATCTACATTTTAGATGCAATATTGACGGTTTTTCTGTTTCAGCAGCGAAAATAGTTAAAGATCACAGCAGAACCATTGCGCATCTCACAGCAACATGTTTTCTCATTACTGAATGATTCAGCATTTTGGACAAATTGGTTTACTCAAAGATTGACAATATCATCGTCCATCGTGATGGCTGACAGACATCACGATGTTAAAGTCCCCATGAAATCAAAATTGACCATCCTTACTTTGTTTGCCTAAATTGATCGTTTTGTGGTGAACAATTCATCCGTGCAAGTCAATCCACACAAAAAAATTTTTTGGCTTCGTAATCTTTAATCAAATTCTGAAAATGCCCCTCCCCTCTGCACTGGAGGACCTTGCCCGATGACGTAGGCTTGATGGTTTGGGTGTCTGCTTAACATCCGTAATCACGCCCCTCCAACTGACAGTAGACAGGCACACAGCGTGTGAAAGGAGAGATGGCGAGGAGGTGCATTTTTCTAGATCCAATCAGGTGCTAGTTGGAAAAAAAAAGCCAGCTCACTATTTTGCCTCATAAGTATTCCGTTTCTCTCGGAAATACGTCACAGCACTGGAGAAAAGCCGTTTGCAACTTCCGGTTCATGGGGACTTTAAGCAAAGAACGTATATTTACAAGAAGTGAAAGCCAATAGAACGTTCCATTGCAACACCAGCGCCCAGCAGCAGCGCTACGCTTCCGCCATTTTGGGGTGAAAGCCATATATTTAGCCCAGTGCAGAGGTCATTTTTAGGTTGAAATAATTATGTAAAAAGAGGAGGCAGCGCCAGATTTTTTAACGCAGGTGCCGAGGGGGTGCTAGATCATTGACAGGGGGAGCTGCGCACTTATAGCCTATATTGTGCTACTATTATTAAATGAGCAAAACTTCGATATTTAATATTCAATCATTTTAATTATCACAACTAAAGTTTTAATTTTACTAAATTGACTAAGAACAACATTCAGCATTCAATCAAATATATTTAAAGATGTATTATTTTTAATGTTATTTCAACATAATATCTCGTTATTTCAACATATTTAAGTGTGCAACATAATCAGAGAGTAGCCTATTTCTTTTCGTTTGGAATAGTTTCGTTTAAATATTTAGTTGCAAGCTTTCTATATTTCTCATGTCTGAGGCATATTTCGGTTAATTTATGATGAGATTCGCTCAAGACGAGCGCCGGCGCCGGATGTCATGATTATGTCTGCTATATTTGCCATTTGTGACCCTGGATCACAAAACCAGTCTTAAGTAGCACGGGTATATTTGTGGGAATAGCCAACAATACATTGTATGGGTCAAAATTATCAATTTTTCTTTTATGCCAAAAATCATTAGGATATTAAGTAAAGATCATGTTCCATGAAGATATTTTGTAAATTTTCTACCTTAAATATATAAAACATTTATTTTTGTGAGTGAATGCAGCACAATCGCGAACACAAATGCACAACTTTAAAGGTGATTTTCTCAATGTTTCGATTTTTTGCACCCTCAGATTCCAGATTTTCAAATGGTCATATATCGGCCAAATATTGTCCTATCCTAACAAACCGTACATCAATGGAAAGCTTATTTATCCAGCTTTCATTTGATGTATAAATCTCAATTTCCAAAAAATGACCCATAAGACTGGTTTTGTCATCCAGGGTCACATTTATTAAATCCAGCCGATTAAATTAAAAAAAAATAAAAATAAGATAGAATTTATACAAAACGAAATTAATTTTAAAGAAAGGCTTTCTACAAAACACAGCGTAGGCTAATGAGTCAAAATCATGTATGAGCCACTTCATGTCTCCCGATATCATACTCATGCTGTTCACTTTTCATAATCAATATGGGGAAAAAACATTATAATATTTGAACAAATATGAAACTAAATGCGCTTATTTAATGGCTACAACAACACGTATACAGTATTAGGCCTACAAACTCTCTATTTGTACAACTATTAGGCCTATACAACAGCAATAGAAACAGCTTTACAGTAAACTTCTTATATCGTATATTAATGACCGTTAAAGCAAGACTATGTAAACAAAAACACACAGCCACTGTACAAAATTGTGGCAATTATAGGATAACGGACACAGCAATGCATAATGTTCCATAAGATCATCATGTTTGTAGCATGATCCAGGGGATTAAAACGTACAAAATATATTTCAGGCCAAGTGGAGTTGGTAACTAATAATAGTAGTAAATGTGTAAAGTTGCATAAAATGGAAATATTCTATAATGCAAGAAAAAACTACCTCAAAAAACTGTTATCTGTGCTGTTGTCCAGTAACTCCCGTTGGAATATTCATCCCAAAATGGCGGCCGCGCTCCCGAAGCGCCACCTAGTGGCTGTTACCAGAAAAGCATCAGAGTTTCGCCTCTTGTGCCTCTTTGCTTTAAGCCAGCATCGCGATCCCCCCCCCCCCCCCCCATGTTTCCATGGTGACGCGTCATGCTTGGCACGTGATTCACCACAGCCAAAATAGACATGTAACGTTAGCGCTTTTATTTATAAATATTAACAAACCTGGTTACCATGTCATTAACTATCTTCTATTCTGATTCTCAAATGTGTGTAAGTGAGTTTGTTTTGTCGTTTAAAAAACAGTTTCTCCCGAAATACATGGCCGGTGAACTGGGAGAAGAATAGAGTTAACTTTATAGTTACTTACACTGTGTGTCTGATATGAATAAAATCCGTCGGCAAATATATTTGAATGGGTTGTTATGGCTGCTTCCATAGACACCATTGTGTATTTTACAAACTATAAATGTATTGTTTTGCTATAAGTTATATGCATTTAAATGTCTGAAACCTAAAATAAACATTATGTGGTTAAAAACACTGAATAGTTGTGATATAATATGACAAGCACTGAACGCGTCTGTCTCTGGCTCAGCGCCAGCCACAGCGCGAAAGCACAGTCTGGATCTGGCTGCTCTGTCACGTGTACATTGTACATCATGTACATTCGCTCCTAGTGGTCAGCTGCTGCAGACTCAGAGCGTGCCGAAATCAAAATTGCTGATGAGATGTAGAGGAAAATATCTCCGCGTTGTGCCTACGCCCCTTAGCAGTTCTAAATCCACTGTAAAACACGGCTTTGCGGGGCTTATTGCTTAAGTGAAAAATTAAAACGTTAGCCCCGACCCTCCTCCGATATCATCGTCCATCGCGATGTTTCACTGTACACATCGTCTGATGCCAAATTGGTAGACATCGCAAACCCTAGATTCAATGACCAATCCATACCTGTCTCATTCATGAATGACTCAGTCGTTCGAACGAATCGTTTGAACGAATGAATCAATGACTCGCTCATTAAGACGGTAGCCTGGCGACACCTAGTGACGGTTCAGTGTTATGTTTAAAAGTATAATTCTTTCCAACGATTTTTAATTGACTCATATTTAAAACAATCTCATAACATCATTTAATGCATTGTTATTTTTCAATGTAAATGATGTAATTTGATCAGCCCTACCTAGGGTAACAGCCATATAGTATCTTATTATTCTAAATAATTGAATTTATTGATCAAATTTACAAATTAAAATGAAAGATGAAGCATACATTTAATAAGATTGGACTAGGGGTGCCTTGCAGATATTACAATTATGCACTTTTAAATATACCATTGCCACCCACCGTCAATTTGGTGTGTGTGTGTGTGTGTGTGTGTGTGGGTTGGTTTGTGTGGGTTGGTTTATGTGATTTATGAGGACACAAATTTGTATAATGACGTGTATTACACTGGTATTACAACTTATGGGTGGTTTATGAGGACATTTCAAAAGTCCTCATAAATCAAATGGCTTGAAAAACATAAAAAACAATGTTTTATTAAAAAAATTTAAATGCAGCATGTCTGTTATATGCCTTTATTAAAAAAACGTATTTAAAAAATACAAGGCTTAAGACATTTATTTTCTTTTTTAATGAAGGCCAAACCACACAGCAGTGAAATGGTTAATCTAGCCCCACTCCCCCTCCCCCTTCCCACACTCACAGACACACACACAGAGAGCAGTCACAGAGACGTAGGCTCAGAGAGAAATGACCATATTCAAACCAAAATATCTGACTTCCTCTTGGTTGTTACTAATGACTGTAAATTAGAAAGTTGTCTGGCTGGAGGAGAACTATATAAATACAGATTTTTGTAACTCTAGATGAAACTAACCCCCCACTTTTGTCAAAAGGTGGCGCTACTGAGTCCCTGCACCACGCCCGTTTCTGAAACTATGCACATGTCACCTGGCTAATAAATGTGATCTGTCTGTCGAGTTTCATGCAATTTTAAGCAATTTCAGGCATGCTAAGAGTCTCAAAAGCATCCAAAAAGAATATTAAAGTTTGATGGATTGCCACAGCAACAGTTTCAAAGATATCAAGAATCCATTCACAGGTCTTCATCTGCCGTGTATTTACATTATACAAATGAAGTTTGAAGCAAATCGGGTAAAAATAAGAGTGATTTCAAAGCATTTTGAAAGTGACACACTTCCTGCTGCCAGTTGGTGGCGCTATAACTTTGACTCACAATAGTCACATCCATGTGATCGGGCTCTTACAACGAACACACTGCTGAAGTTTCATCAAGATCAGTTAATGTATGCTGAAGTTATGACACACTTCCTGTTTCACGTTTCTCGCCATAATTTTGTTTCCTCGCCACGGCCAAACCGTTCGAGATATCAAAAATCCCCTCGCAAACTTTCATCCTCAATGTCTTGACTTCACGCTGACCGAGTTTCGTGCCGGTGTGTTTGAATTCTCTAGGAGGAGTACTTCAAATTCCTTTGCGTGTGTTTTACCAACAACCCTAAATAGCCCACTTCCTGTTGGGCTGGGGTAAAAAGTAAGAGTGTGAAGTATATATGAAACGATGAGATCTACATGTGTACCGAGTTTCATATTATTACATGCAAGCGTGTTTGATTTATGGACCATGTTTTCGGACCCCGTTCCAGGGGGCGCTGTCGAGCCCCCCTGCCACGCCCGGGTACCATCTTCAGCCCGGCCCTGATGGCCGCGGGTTCTGACATGTGTGCAAAGTGTCAGGAGTTTTTGAGCATGTTAAGGCCTCCAAAAGTGTCCAAAAGGTAGTAAAAAAATAATAATAATAATAATAATAATAATAATAAATAATCCTTAGGAAAACAATAGGGCCTTCGCCCTTTGGGCTTGGGCCCTAATAATAATAATAATAAATAATCCTTAGGAAAACAATAGGGCCTTCGCCCTTTGGGCTTGGGCCCTAATAAAGTAAAAACTTGTTTTGAACAATTTCTTTGTCATCTGAGGATTGATTTTAAGTAGGGAGAGAAAAAAATCGATTTAAATCGTAAATCGGATTTTTTGTCAAAAAATCGGGGATTTTTTTTTTAGGCCATATCGCCCAGCCCTAATGTATAGTTATGTTTATTTAATATAATTTTGAAAAGAAGCATAAACACAATGAGGGGTGTCTGTTTTGTCTGTTTTTGTGACTAACGTTTCTTTAGTATAACCATGGAGTATAAAATTCAATATAAATTCTTGGTATTGCACTGGACTCTACGATCGGCGGAAGTTATCGAGCATCCTTAACCCTTCACCGGAAATACCGCCGTGCATAGAGCCCATTATGTTAACAATGTTTTTTGCAAAAAAAAAAAAGAAATGCATATGGAAAAATGTTTCAACCTTCAAGGCAAATTTGATATCTTATGTCATGACCCCTTTAAATTCATCAAAAGTGACTGCAATAGCATTGATAGTGTTACAAAAATGTTCTATTTCAAATAAATTCTGGACTTTAGCACTGTCTTTCTATTAATCAAAGAACCCTGAAAGAAATGCATCACTATTTCCACAAAAACATTAAGCAGCACAACTTTTTAAACATTAATAATAATAAATGTTTCTTGAGCATCAAATCATAGAATGATTTCTGAAGGATCATGTGACACTGAAGACTGGCGTAATGATGCTAAAAATTCAGCTTTGATCAGGAATAAATTACATTTTACTATATATATTAGATTATTATTTTACTTAGTAATAATATTTCACAAAATGTATACTGTATTTTTATTCAAATAAATGCAGCCTTGGTGAGCATAAGAGATCTTTAAAAAAATATATATATATTATATATAATATTCCTTACATATTTCCATATGCCACATGAGAAAAAATTGTGGCAGCAACAAATGACTTTGTTTAGGGTGTAATAGAAGTGCATAGTGATCCTCACTTTGAAATGTAATGACCCAGTGTATATTTGTCCCGCAGGTCTGTGCGGAGCAGGAGGCAGCAGCAGCAGCAGCAGGGGTCGTCCATGTACGAGTCTCCGAGCGTGACTCAGACTCCACAGAACGATCAGAGCACATCGGACCTGAGCTTCAACAGTACAGCCAGTGACGCGTCTCTGATCTCCAGCCTGCTGGACAAGTCCACGCTCAGACAGAGCTCCACCACACACATGTACTCTGGTCAGTGGCCTTTCACGAGTACGATCTACATTTAAAATTCTCCACGATTAATTAGTGCTTATAATTCATAAAGTTTGTGAAAAGTGGAAAAATGTAATTGTTGTTATTTTAGGCAAATGTCACGCTGTAGCTATTGCTTATATAAGCCTTGACTATATAAACTGTGCATACACAAACAAAATCTTGAACTTCCAACATAAATAGTTAAGTTAGCAGAGTAAACAACTCTAGGCCAGGTCATCATCTGTCCTATGTGTTTCACATCAGTTTAAAAAGGACCTTTTTTACATTTTCTTTAGTGTGTAATGTTGCTGTTTGAGCATGAAAAAGTTCTGCAAAGCACAAAGTCACTCCGAAGGGAGTTATTCTCTATATCCGTAAACACTGTTTCTGAAATCCCTGAAAGCCTCAATTGTAGTCTTAAGTTTTCTTTCTAGGGACAAACATGTCACAATATTCCTCATTTAAATAATTCTTACTTAAGGCATACGCAAAATAAATGTGCCAGGCCTGGTTGAGTTAGTAGTGTGATGAAACTTGCGTTTATGTTAAAGGGCTGTGACATTCTTGAAACGCACTCGAAGCGGTTAACCAATCACAACACACTAGTCCAGCCAACCGATCAGAGTTCAAAAATCAAGACTTTGTAAAAGGGCATAAAATGGCTGCTTTAACAGTGTGCTTTGACTCTTGTTATAGATTTATTTATTATTTTTCCTAATGTTGTGTTCAGCACTGAGACGAAGAACTGCTCACAGCTCTCTGTTGGAGAATGGAGATGCCAGTAAAACGGAGGCGCACGCTAATCTGGCTAATGGCTACATCTGTAAGGACTGCTCGTTCCACGCAGACGGGAAGGAGGAGGAAGCGGTGTTTACTTTACCGTACTCCGTGTCTTCAGCGCATCAGACAGCTGTAGTAGATGCCACTATGACCAGCTCTCTGAACAGTGTTGTGGACAATGACAGGACAGGTGAGGAGGACATCCATCTAGTCTGTTCGCAAACATTGCTACCGTTTTAATGCTTCTCCATCATTTAAAACACTTAATGTAATTTCTGGTTCCCTATGAATATTTGAAGTAGAACAATAAGCAAGTCACCTTAAATGTATGAGGAGATTTTAAGATTTATTTCAAGTGCATTGTGTAATACTGTTTTAGTGCTATGTTTTTTTATATATATACGGTATGCAAATTCATGCTTGCTCTTTTGAATGAAGTGAAATGCATGCTGGGATTTTTGGTGAGCAGGGGTTGATTTTTGTGGTACGTGTGTTTCAGCTCATGACAGCTACTGTGGCAGTGTGAACGTGCGAGATCTGGTGACCGCAGACAAACATCTCAATCTCAACGGCTCACTCTGTAAGTACACACAGTCCTTCAGCGCTCAAGCAGTTTCAGCAGCAGACGTTTACAAATTGCTCAAAAACTACTCCTAATGAACTATCAAAACATGATGTGGACATTTTTCAGTAGTGAAAGAGCATCAACAGGACTTTGTGGGGTTTTTTGTTTTTGAATGGCTACTAATCCTGATGGTCAATAGAGCCGTTCTGAATGAGTTAAAGGATGACAAATTGTCCACTCAATGTTGTCAAACAGAGTGTCATTGGGAAAATAAATGTATCTACACCTTTGAGTTATCAGACACTTCCTGCCTTTACAGCTTAGTGTTTTTTTCATTAATTGCATGCATGTTATGTTTTCAATCATTTTGAATGTATTATTTTATAGATTGTTATTTTAACATACACTACCATTTAATAGTTTAGGGTCAGTACGGTTTTTTTATGGTTTGTAAAAAAAAAAATCTTTTATTTGATAAAAAAAACTAATATTGTGAAATATTATTACAATTTAAAAGAACTATTTAATATATATATATATATATATTAGTGCTGGGCCGTTATCGGCGTTAACGTGCTGCGTTAACGTGAGACTCTTATCGCGCGATAAAAAAAATATCGCCGTTAATCTAAGTTGGGTTGGGATCATAAATAGCATTTTCGAATATCGTTATTTTCGCGCAATTCTAGTGTGTAGTATGACATACCTACTTGACGCCGCGCCTACTGTCACAGATCGCGCAGCAGGGTATTTTCCTGTCAGGGACACAAGGTGTACTTACTTTTACTTTGTTACGTTGGGCGACGTTCCTCTCGTTACTTTATGTTAATGCAATACGTTAAATGAGTTTATTCCAAGCGCGCTGTATCCTTTGTATGGGCATGAGCGATGCTATTTACAAATGAATCACTCTTTTGAGTCGATTCTGTTCAAAGACTTCATCAAACAAGTTGTCAGATCTGTTAAATCGGTTCGCGAATCAGTTGATCTGTTCAGTTCCTCACGCACTGAATCGTCTGAACTCTGAAGCGCTTTCAATTCACACTCGAGGAGTCGTAAGTAACAGGAAGATTTAAGAACATCAAGAGCGTTGGATGAAGTGGCCGTGGATCTACAGTTTAGTCTAGTGAAAGCAAATCTGCAAATGCATCATATCTTTGCCAGCGATGAAGATCTTTATTAGTTGAACATCTTCGTAAACTGTCCGTGAATGAATGATTCCACAGGACGATACATTCGAGTTCATTTCATTCAGGTAATACATTTTACAACCAAACAGATTATTACGCCACGATAGCACTACTAAAAAGTATGACATTATCCGGTTTTTGGACATAACAGTTACATTAATTTAAGCGTTTAAAAAAAAACGCTTCAGAGCGTCGGCGCACTGGTTAACAGGTTTAAATAAGCTACCATTGCCCACAGTTTATGAAATGAACACCCGCCATCCCGCGGTAATGTGTGTGTATTGCGCAGTGGCATAATCACACGAATAGTTTACATTGATTGAAACTAATTTGTTTAAAAAGGAGGCTATTGCAGTAACAAGGCAGGTTCACATAAAATCATTATGACATATGACATTATTTTTTGATCTAACGAGCATTGGCGATGCAAAAACGGACTGTCGTGCGCTTTTCTTCTTCCAATTACTATGTTAAAAAAACGAAGAAAACATGTTAGGCTACTTGTTCAATTAATAAACAGTTTGTTTGATGACAAATCGCTAAAGATGAAATTGGTCTCCCTTTCTGTCATTGCGTTTTTTTGTTTTGTTTTTTTAACGATATTCGACTTTTGCTCCTCGATTGTCGAATGGCATTTTTGGCAGAAATTCACATCCCTTTGCGAGGCGAACTATTCTCAAAGACTTACTTTTAGTCATTATTTGGGTAGCACACATATTCTGAATGCCTTCGGGAGAATTCAAATGAGCCATTTTAATCTAGATTAATCTAGATTAATTTTAAAATTAATCTAGATTAATCTAGATTAAAAAAATTAATCTATGCCCACCTCTAATATATATATATATATATATATATATATATATATATATATATATATATATATATATATATAATATATATATATATATATATATATATTATATATATATATATATATATATATATACATGATTTTTCAGAAATCAATCTAATATACTGATTTGGTGCTCCAAACCATTTCTTATTATAATCAATGTTGAAAACAGCTGTTCTGCTTAATATTTTTGTGGAAACCATGATGCATTTTTTCAGGATTCTTTGATAAATTAAAAAGTTTAAAAGAACAGCATTTCTTTGAAATAGAAACCTTTTGTAACATTATAAATGTTTTTGTCACTTTTGATCAATTTAATGCATCGCTGCTGAATAACAGTATTAATTTATTTCAAAAAGTGTGTATTTTACTGACCCAAAATGGTAGTGTACAATTTTGAGTATATTATTTAATAAATGTATATTCTTGACGTTATTCATATAAGTTGTATTCCTTTTCCATGAGTTGTGATGCTGATGTTATTGTCGTCACTGCTGACTTACAGGCGATGACTGCAAAGGGAAGCAGCACATGGAAACACACATGGAGCATAAACGCTATTCCTTCACCCACCACTATTCACAGCCTTGTGGGCCCTTGTTTCTTACACAGGTTATACACCTTCAGATCTTTACACTCCTTCCTAGTAGACATCGACTTCAGTGTCTCGCTTCAGGAGGGATTATTGGGGGGGATTATTCGCTTAGGTGTTCAGAATGAAATTTGGGGGAAAGATGTGCTGGATAGCAGGATGTTGTCTGAATGTCTTCTGGTTAACTCAGGTTACGGTCTTCTGAGGGTTTGCCGAAGCTTCGGCTCTGCCGGTGCGTTCGTGACTCGGAAGCTGAAGTCCGTGCTGTGGTTGGCACTGTGTTCTCCAGGTCGATATGATTCAGACTCCAGCATGCTCGCCTTTCTCTCTCTCTCACTTCCTCCTCTTTCTCACATCATTAGTTTTTGGCACAGTGAGCCCATATGACTTCTTTCTGAAGACTGAAATCATTTTAACCTGCACTTCCTTCCTTAACTTTTCAGCTCTGGTGATTTGGAGTGCATCCATCTCTGTATCTGATTCTTTGACTAATAATTCTCTTCCCTCAATCATTTAAACCTGTCAATGTGTAACACGGCCTAACTATCACTCCATATAACTTCCTCTTCTGCTCTGAACAGGGAAAGCAGCGACTGGCGCCTTCTGGTGGCTAGGAACAGGATGGTATCAGCTGGTGGCGCTCATGTCTCTGATCAACGTCTTTCTTCTCACCAGGTAAAAGTTAAAAGGGTTTGGTCCTTTATGTAAATATTGTGCTTTTGCCTATTTCTTTTTTTATATATACTCTAGTCAGGTCAAGTCATCTTTATAAAATAGAAATTGTTTTGAAGTAGCTTCACAGTAATAAACTGGAAAATAACAATCACTGATACAAACTTTATCAAATTTGAGACAAGCTCTGAAAAGATAATAGTATCCTTATTCAGCTCAGTTCAGTGTTGATTCAGTCCACTAACTGTAAAATTAAATTATTATGTAACATGTTCAATTCAGCTTTGAGCAGCTCTACTGAAGACAATAGTGTCGTTATTCAGCTCCAGTCGGTTCAGTGTGGACACAGTTTAGTTCAATAACAGGGTTGATGATGCAAAATTCCTACATTAAAAAAACAAAAATTATTCAGCTATAAAGTGGAAGAAAACAGTTTCATTATTCAGCTCTGTTCAGTTCAACTTTTCTTCTCATCTGATAGTGTAAAGTGCAGTCAAATCCATAATATTGCTGGATATTAAGCACTAACTCTTTGGTCAGGATGCAAATATTATATATATATCTTTTTTACAGTATTTTTCTCTCTGTCTGTCAGGTGTCTGCCCAAACTACTGAAGCTTCTTCTGTTTCTGCTACCCTTCCTGCTGCTGTTCGGTGAGATTTGAATTGGATTGATTTGTAATATTGTCATTAGAGGAATATTAGTACTTAATGTTAAAGGAATAATAGTTTATTTAATTTCAGCATCTGTGAGATGTTGTATAAACTTATGGTATACTTTTGTTACATGGTCTTACATGCACCTAATATCTGAATCTGAATCTTTATATCTCTATATATATACACACACACTACCGTTCAAAAGTTTGGGGTCAATACGATTTTTTTTTTTTTTTTTAAGAAATTAATACTTTTTCAGAAAGGACTCATTAAATTGATCAAAAGTGACAGTAAAGACATTTATAATAATGCAAAATATTTATTTTTTAATTGAATGCTTTTCTCTTGAACTTTCAAATAATCCTGAAAAAAATGAATCACGGTTTGCACAAAAATATGAAGCAGCAAAACTGTTTTCAACTGTGATAATAATCATAAATGTTTCTTGATCATCTTATTATAGTAATTTCTGAAGGATCATGTGACACTGAAGACTGGAGTAATGATGCTGAAAATTCAGCTTTGATCACAAGAATAAATTAAACTTTACTATATATTCACATAGAAAACAGCTGATTTACATTAGAATAATATTTCACAATATTACTGTTTTTTCTGTATTTTTAATCAAATAAACACAGCCTTGGTGAGCAGAAGAGACTTCTTTTAAACACATTAAAACTCTTACCGATCTAAAACTTTTGAACGGTAGTGTATATTATGATGTTATAAAATCCTATAAAGTCTAAACTGTCCTTTTAAGGTGGGACTACTTTTCCAGGTGGAAGACCTTTTGCTTATATTACATACATGAAAATAGTCCTTCACCGATTTGTTAAAAAGGGTTTTTATAAATAAAATATTTAATTATTCAGCAAATATTAAATTAAATGAATCAAAAATAAAGATATTTATAAAATATTTATTTTTCAAATAAAATAATCATAAAAATAAGGTCAAATCAAGGTTCCCACAAACATATGAAGCAGTCCAACTTTTTTAACATTGATAATAATATGTTTCTTGAGCATCATATCATTAGAATGATTTCTGAAAGATCATGTGACACTGGGTGAAGACTGGAGTAATGATGCTGAATATTCAGCTTTGATCACAGGAATAAATTACATTTGAATATATATTCAAATGGAAAACATTTTTTTTAAATTGTAATAATATTTCACAATATGACTTGTTTTTACTGTATTTTTGATCAAATAAATGCCATATTGGTTAGCATAAGAAAATCTGGAAATTTGCACAGAAATGTTTAAGAAATTCTGTTTCACTAGACTCATTTTAGTACATACAATGTTTGCAAATGTTGTTATACTTCTGTGACAGTGTTGCATATTTGAAATTTATATTGACCTTGCTGCACACTTGCTTGCTAGGCTTCAATTGTAAGTGCTTTCGTGGTAATCAAAGGCATGTCACAGAGCATAACGTTGACGTGTGTAGCATTTTTATACTTTCTCCTATTTGAATCTAATATACACAGACAAGTTATATTAAAGACAGTCATTGTTGTTGCAATTCGTTTTTGTGAGTCTAATGGCACAGAAAGCTTTGTAATGATCCAGACATTCCTTCACAAAACCACTGGCACTAAAAACAGCCACACTTGTGCAATCATATGTACTTCTACCCAGATGGTTTTGCTTATTCTACTTTCACACTTATCCAAGATTGCACAAACACACACATTCTGTTTTTCTCTCTCTCCCTCCTCAAAATGCTGATGTGAAGTTGAAGTTGTTGCCCTGAAATGCCTTAGTAACTTAAATTGAATATCATTATCACAGAAGTGCCTTTAAAAGCTATTACGATTGTGTTTTTAGTGCCATAAACTCCTTGTATGAGCTTTTGAACAAAGACTATGATATTTAGAGATCCTGTCTCCAAGGTTTCCCTCTTCTCTCTTGTTTTTAGGATTATGGTATCTCGGTCCAGCCATCGCTCTGTCCTTCCTGCCAGCTGTAAACCTCACAGAGTGGAAAACAGCGGTCACCTCATTCGCATCACTTCCTTTCCTCCCTTCTCTGCCATCTCTTCCCTCTTTACCTGCACTTCCTTCTTTTATAAAAGAACCACTATTTGAAGAACAACGCATCACACCTTCAGCGAACCCTCAGGTAACGAAGCAGGATATCGAAGCAGTAAAATCTGATATTTATAAAGTACATGAATTTGAATCTAATCTGAACTCTGTCAGGCTGCATCAGAGTCCATTGACAGCGAGCGTTTGGCTCTGCTCGAGCAGCGAGTGGCGTCACTGTGGGAAAGCGTCCAGCAGGGGGAGCTGATAGCCAAGCGGCAGCATGAGGAGGCCGTGGGTTTCGTTCAGGCCCTTCAGGACCAGATAAACACACAAACAGACAGAGAGAGTCTCGGCCTGTGGGTCTCGCAGCTCCTCGAGCCCAAATTCAGCGCACTCGAGGGAGAGATGGAGAGAGAGACGGTCAGCAGGACAGAGGTGAGAATTATCAAGCTCCTGTGTTAAAGGTGCAGTGTGTAGCTTTTTGGCGACATCTAGTGGTTTGTTTGCGAGTTTACACTAAGGGCTCAGCCCACTGCTCACCCCTCCCTTTCGAAGAAGCTACGGTGGCTAAAACAGGACAAACATCATTGTCTAAGACAGCAGAGCATAGCCAGAGTAAAACAAGCCACAGCTAACATGGAGTACCACAGTCCATTATAAACCACATCATGGATAAAGTTAACAAGCCACAGTCAGGTGAGGATCAAGGGTCTTAATACATAATATAATAATAGTAATCAGCTGATTGTCTCACGAACGTAACCAGCACATTCTCCCTACATAGCAATACAGCGAGGTAGAAGAACCACATGAAACTATGCAACTATAGATTTTTTTCTAACAGGGTAGTAAAAGTTTAGCTGGCTAATATGAGCTGTTACTGTGGCTGAGCTGGTTAAAGCCTTGTTTATACTCGACGCGTCCGCATGAGCCCAAAGGTGCGTGCGGCAAAAATTACGTGATTGTAACAGCACGCGCGCCTCCGCATCCCAATAGACACCACTTACTAAACACAATAGCCTTTTTTCTCTGATTTTGGAAACTCGATCGACTTAAAATGCTTCCAAGATCGACAGGTTGGTGATTCCTGTAACTGTTTTCCCGTCAATGACAAGAGTAGCCTAAATCAGCTGTCTCACGAACGTAACCAGCACATTTATCCCCACATAGCAAAGCCATAACACAGCGAGGGAGAAGAATTAAGTTACATGAAACAATCCAACTACATATTTACACCACTGACAAGGGAAAAGTCACTACTCACAGTGTTTATGACTAGCTTCTTCTAGCTTTCTGCGGCTTCTCTTTCTAGGCAGTGACGAAACGCGCTCTGTAGCGCTGTTTGTTCGCTGTCGGCTACGGTAGAAACATGACGTCATAATATGGCGGCCTTCATAGAAGGGGATTCCCGCGCCTATGTAGATATAAATGCCTCATTCTAAGGTAATAAAAACATTACGGTTTATTAAGTAAGTTCTTTATACACCACTGAACACATAGTTATGGATGTCATATTGCATTTCTGTTTATAAATACTCAAAAATGTTACACACTGCACCTTTAAGGTTGTTTCCTCTGTTTTGATCGTTAGTTACAAAAATACAGGGTTCAAAATGATCATTAAAAGGTAAATATTTAGATACTTTTTTATGGGACTGTCCTGCTTTTAATGTTATGATTAGATGTTTTTCAAATAATTCCGGCCTTTGTTTCTTTCTTTTTTTACTATAACTATCAAATATTTGATTGTATACAGTGGTTGTTATTATGTTGTTTAAGAAGTTTAAAGGCCCTGATATACTTCAAGCGAAATCAAAGAACGAACTGATGTGACGTAATTTTGAACAAAATCAAAGTTCATTTGGAGTTCGTTTTGGGAGTTCGAAACCGCTTGCCAAAGCGAACTGCTATTTCTGCTAAACACCTTCGTACTACCAGTGGTCCGGATTGTGTAATAGGCTGGTGTGCGCTGAGGCTTCACTGCCTTTCACGTGGAAATCTTTTCCAGTTCACTTCTCCTGTTCAGTCCATCGAGGTCAGACGTCTGCGAGACAAAACATGAACACACTGGAGGAGCTGCTTTATAGTCGAAAATGAAGTTGTACTTATGAAAAACGGTGTCATTGTCTCATTTCATCAGGTTTAAAATGGTAAAGCTACTTGATATTAAGCAATTTGTTGTATAAAGTGACAGACTCTATGGCACTCCAGTAAAGTCACGTCAATTTAAATAGGCTGTGCAACATAAAACAGGGCCTTAACTGTTAAAAAAAAGTTGCAAAGGCATTTTGCTTGTTTTGCTGTGTTTATAATGTACAATCCATGCCTCCCTCTGTCCCCAGTGGCATTATTTTACCCACAACTCTCTTTTTAATGTGTAGTAATGTGAGTTCTCTCTCTGTGTGTTCCAGACTGAGGAACAGCGTGTGCAGCAACAGAGGAGTCTCGAAGCTCGACTAGCCGAGCTGGAACTTCTGCTTCAGAACCTGAACTCTAGAACTGAGGTAGAACACACACACTCACACTCACTCACTCTCTCTCACACACACACACACACACACACACACACACACACACACACACACACACACACACACACACACACACACACACACACTCTTTTGAGGCCTTCGTTTCTTGTCAGAATTACTGCAATTACAATTTAGAGATTGTTTTCCCATGTCCTTGGACTTTTATCTTATTATTTCTTCACAGTATTTTGTAAGAGAATACTGAGAGAGTCAGTAAAAGAAAGTGCCAACTGATAATATAAAATAAAAAAATCTTATAGACCCCAAACTTTTTAATAGTAGTTTATGCCTTTTTTATTAAGTTTTCTAAAGAAGTCTCTTCTGCACACCAAAGTTGCATTTATTTGATCAAAGATACAGTTAAAACAGTGACATAGTGAAATATTACTATTTAAAATAACTGTTTTCTATTTGAATAGCCATGTAGGTTAAAATGTAATTTATTCCTGTGAGCAAAGTTGTATTTTCAGCATCATAACACCAGTCTTCAGGGTCACATGATCCTTCAGAAATCTTACTAATATGGTCTGATTTGATGCTCAAAAAACATTTCTGATGAATGTTAAATGTTAAAAGTATTAATTTCATTAGATTACTCACCACAAACTTTTGAATTTCACAATTTGTGTTCATTCCAGCTCTTGTAACAAAATCTTTGTAATAATTGACTCATCTAATTCTGACTCAATTCTCTTCTCATTCAAAGGAAATCCATGTAACACGGCAGACTCCAGTACAGGCCTCTGTCAGGTAGACATGCTTAAAAATCACCAGCAAATGTAGTTGTCCTGGGCACTTCCCGTCTCAGTCTAAAAGTATTAATGTCCACTCTTGGCTTTTGCTCTGCAGTGTTGGAGTGTCTCAGGAGAACCATGATGCTTTGCTCTCTGAGGTTCAGAGGTTGGAAGCGGAGCTGGGCCGCATCAGAGGAGACCTGCAAGGGGTGATGGGATGTCAAGGGAAATGCGACCGGCTCGACACCATACATGAAACGGTGTGTAGTGTTTATACGGTATATAATACGCTTATCCTGTTGCGGTTTTCACTTATATATACTTCTGATTTCTTCCCCAGGTGTCGACACAGGTGAAAAAAGAGTTGTACGCTCTGTTGTACGGCCAAAACGGGGGTGAAATGGAGATTCCCGAGCCCTTGTTGCCGTGGCTGGCATCTCAGTACACACGCTCCTCTGACCTCACTGCGACCCTCATGACCCTGGAGCGCAGCATTCTGGGAAGCCTGTCTCTTCAGATGCAGGAGAGCAAACAGCAGCAGTCCTCCGCTGAAACAATTACTCAGACTGTCGCCCACACCGCTGGGGCTGCTGGGATGTCAGAGGAGGTACAAAACTTAAAAAAAGAATGTTGGCTTAATTAAAAAAATGAATGCAACATTTTGCATCAGTTTTTTTGAGTTATGACAACTTCTAATTGTGTTCAACCAACAAACAACATTATATTCTAGCAATTGAACCGAAACGGTACGGGTGTCACAGTTCGGTGCATGGAGAATACACGGTATAAAAATCAATAAAACTCTAAATAGCGATAAATTTTGCTCTATTCGCGTTTGGTATGAAAGCAGAATAATGAACAGGCTGCGATGTCAAGATTGCAATGCTGGAGAGTGTGTCCGTGCGCGAGAGAGGCGCGGGGCGCGATCAAACTGTTTGTGTGTGTGTGTGTGTTAGGTGCGGGCGCGATCAAACAGTGGAAACAAAAACATACGTCATTTTGTTCATACAGGACATCATTCAAACTGCAAAGTGTTTACTTATATTTGTGTACACTCGCAATAAAACACAACATTGTGCTTTTGTCACACTCTGTGTCACACAAATGTGTTTTTAATGGTATTATTATTTTATACGGAAATCAATTATTTATAATCCAGATGAGAAAAAAGTTAGGGTTAATTAAAATAAAGGAAAACAAATATATTGATCTGAAATATAGCAAATTAATTTTAAATTCATTCAGGTACAATTACCAAACATACCTCAAGGTATTTTTGTCTTTTTATTAATTTAATTAATAAACTAATTATATAAAACTATTGTCATTGCACTACAATTAAAAACTGGTTCTATGCCTTTATTAATAAAACTTATTTAAAAAATACGAGGCTTAAGACATTTATAAAAATGCCTTGTGCATTTTTGTTTTGCTTTTCACTCCATTGTACCGAAATGGTACCGAACCGTGACGTCTGAACCGAGGTATGAATCGTGACTTCTGTGTACCGTTCCACTCCTATTATATTCACATTCAAATTTTTAAGTTGAAAAAATGAAGTCGCTCCAACTACTTGAGCTGTAGCCCCTGGAACCAATTAAAGTTATCTATTTTACCAAAAATCTTAATGAACAAGTAAGAAATTACTTTTCACCGGCATCAGCGATGTCATTGCTTATAGAGTCAATGTAGTGTTTGCCTTCAGGTAGTCTAACTTTTAACATAACTCAACAAAATAACTGTTGAAACTTAAACGGATCAATAAATTAGAATTTTTAAACTTGAAAGTTGTGGTAACGGCTAACGGGTCTCCTGAATTACTTTTTGGAGTGAATTATTATGGTTCAAAAGTTTGTGGTCAGATGTTTTTTTTATATAAGAAATTAATTATATTCAGCAAGATCTAAAGTGACAGAAAAAACATTTATTATGTTACGAAATATTTATATTTCAAATGAATGCTTGTCTTTTGAGCTATTAAAGAACCTGAATGTATGTTTCACGGTTTCCACAAAAATATTAAGCAGCACACAGTTCAAAATGAATGATGATAATAGTGTTTCTTGAGCAGCAAATCATCATATCAGAATGATTTCTGAAGGATCATGTGACACTGAAGACTGGAGTAATGATGCTGAAAATTCAGATTTGATTACAGGAATAAATTACATTTTATAATATATTAAGTTAAAGTTATTTAAATTGTAATAATATTTCACAATATTAACTGTTCTACTGTAAAAAGTTCTAAAAAGAGACATTAGAACATATCTTACCCAACTCCAAACTTTTGAGCAATTGTGTTATGTATCTTGCTCTTTCAAAGTAGAAACATCATATCTTAACAACAGATGTAAAGTTTATTACACATCAAATGACACCCGATCTGTTAGAATGTGCATGACTTGATCATGTGAAGAAGAAAGAATGTTTATGACAGCTGTTAGCACAAATTGAAGTTAATTTAAGTGGCCATATTTGAGGAAAACGTTTTTTTTCTCGTTCAATTGTATGTTTACACACCCCTTTTTAAGATGCCTTTAAAATCTCTGAAATAATACCAACTGTGTTTCCCCTCAATCTCAGCAGGTCCAGTTGATTGTCCAGCGTGCGTTAAGGCTGTACTCCGAGGATCGCACCGGACAGGTGGACTACGCTCTGGAGTCTGGAGGTAAGCACATCTACAAAACACGTACAAAACACTACTGGCCCTTTAAAGACATTTTGACACAAGACTGATGTTTGTTGACAGGCGGCAGCATTCTCAGCACGCGCTGCTCCGAGACGTACGAGACAAAGACGGCACTGATGAGCCTGTTTGGGATCCCACTGTGGTACTTCTCACAGTCTCCACGTGCTGTCATCCAGGTACAGACCTAAAGTACACGCCCTTGTACTGTACTTGAAGTGATAGATAACCTGAACCAGCATCATGCATATCAATACATGCAACTTTTCTGTAGCTTAAACAGTAGAAAATTACAAGACCATGGGTTCGATTCCCAGATAAAATACAATCTGTGTTGATTTGGATATCAGTCCATACATATAAATGTAAGAGTATCAGCACTCTGATTAAAAAAAAAACGAATTGTTTGCATATGTTCTGTAATTAATCACACCTATCATTTAACATGTGTAATGTATTTTTATATTGTAATAATTCTACTCCAAATTAATGTAGAAACAAAAAAAAGATTTGTTTAATGGCATCTTTATACTAATTACAATTTCTGGGGATGAAATAAGTAATCATAGCCATTCAACATTACAGTATAAATGAAAGCCATATTTTTTTAACATGTAGGCTTTAGAAAATATAACAACATTTAATGCAAGTTAACTTTAGTGTAAAGTTAATACTAAAATCTTCACACAAACCCATTATAATAAATATTATATTTAGCTGTGTCTTTAGTATAGCAGGGCTCAGCGATAAGGATTTTTACTGGCCTCTCCAACCAAAAAAAAGTGATTGTTTTCGTTGTTGTAACTTTGTATTTTAATAAATAAGCTTATGACACCAACATTTTTACGTACTAGTAAAATTTCACAATTCTCAATTTTATATAACAACAAAAAATGCTAGCCTAGCTAATATAAAGTTCAAACATTTTTAACACGAGTAGTTAGTTATAAAATAAGAGCACATGACAAACAATAGAATAAAGAAACGAATGAAATTAACGGTATATCAGTGATTTTTCAACTTAAATTTACGACACCAAAAATTATGAATGATGTGAATTTCTGTCTTCCTTGTAGCCGGACATGTACCCTGGAAACTGCTGGGCATTTAAAGGCTCGCAGGGTTATCTGGTGATCAGGCTGTCTTTAAGCGTGATCCCGACCTCCTTCTGCCTGGAGCATATTCCCAAAAGCCTCTCTCCCTCGGGAAACATCAGCAGCGCACCTCAACGATTCTCTGTCTATGTAAGAACGCATGCTTATGTCTGGTTTATGAGCATGTACTCACACATACCGTAAAACTTCAAATAAAAATCGAGTCCCAAATAGGCTAAAAAAAAGAGACACACCTGTCTCTTTTACATGCCTGGTGTGGCGACAGGTTTGGACAAATAAAGGCCGGTCTCAAATAGAGGCCTTTTTTTTTAGTTTCGGGTTGTATTTAATCTTCTAAAACCCATCAGATCATCTGTTTAAGCCAGTTCTATGGTGCAGATTGTGCACACAAGAGTATTATGATATTCTCAATTCATTTAGTTAACGGACATCTGAGGTAAAGAGTTCAGACTGCAGACTTAGCAATGATTGTATTTAATTGTACAGTACAATCATACCATCGTCCAAACATTATCTTAATTCCATAATGTCCTTAAACGTAATAATATTGCTGGCCACAAAGTGTACGTCCAGTGTGCGATAACTCGAGTTGTCCTAGACGCGGCGCTGCGCTTCTCGTTCGGTGTGCGACCCCCTTTAGACATGCAGTAATAAAGTAGTCTAATTCTTACATTAACTGATTTGTTAAACACATTCGAATTATAAATAAAACATAATATAATGTGGTAACCTACTGTCATGCTTTCTGTCTAGATGCTATTTGGATCGTTATCTCTAGGCCTACACTCAATGAGCAACATCTCAACACTAAATTAAAGGCCTGTCTCATATAGACGCCTGTCTCAAATACAAGCTGGTGCAGTTCGGCGATTTGGGAAAATAAAAGCCCGGGCTATTATTTGAAGTTTTACGGTAGTTCTAGCTGCTGGATGCTTAAACAAATGTGTTTTTGTGTTATGAAGTGGTGTATTAGTCACATGTGGTGTGCTGTAAGTCTTGCTGTCTGTATCTGCAGGGATTGGATGATGAATACCAGGAAGAAGGAAAACTGCTGGGTGACTACACCTATCAAGAAGATGGAGAATCACTCCAGATCTTCCCAGTTATGGTAAATTATATACATACCGAATTTGCAGTTGTATGATGTCCAGTGCTCCTCGATAGTGTCAGGGTTAGTGAGAAAGTGTGAATTGACCTCTTGAAAAGAGAGGGATTGGAATGAAATGAACTCATACTTGAGGTTTGCCTTCCTAGATAACATTTTAAGGCAACTTCGATGTGCTCCCCATGCAGAGGTTAGAGTCCTGTGATTTCCATGATGCAGCAAATGTGGACAGAATCGCTTAATCCAGTTTAATTTGATCAATCCGGTTATAAAAATGAAATTCACGGTGTAACACGGAATGTTACGTAATTTGGTCAGATTTGGATCATTCAAAAGTAGGGCTAAACACTTATCGAATCGGGATGAAGACTATTGTCTGTGAATATTAAACTACAAAAGACTGCTATTGAAATATGTGTCTTGACCAGTCCAGTATTTTATCATTTCATTTGATAAAACTAACGTCAGATATACACACAGTAACTCAAAGGTCTTCACTACAACCCAAACAAAGTTTGTTTTAACTTGAAGAAATTTTTAAAGAAATACTGTATATTACTATTGTACAGTAGAATTTGCTTCTCAAGGTATATACATAACAATAATAATAAAAGTTCATTATTGAAACATTTTCAAGGAATATCACAAATTTTCAACCATATTTAAAAGGCAAACCTCTACTGTGCGACACTTAAATACATTTTTAAAAATGTATTACATTATTTATGTTTTATATATTCATTTGATTACCACTGTTTTTGGTAATACATTTGTATAAAACCGAATCAATAAAAATCAGAATTTCAGAAAAGAATAAAACACATTTCAAAGGGTGTAATTATTGTTCAAATTTTAATTAAAAAATAGTCCAATTATTACGTTTTATGAATGCAATTGATTAGACATCCTTTTGATTAATAACATGTAATTAAATCATTAAAACTAAATCCAGAAAAAAATGTAATGGGAAACACAGAATGTTGCTTATCAACATGCACTTTTCTTTTTTTGCCAAATTCAGCATTGCATTTCCCAGAATGCGTTAATAAAAAATCAAGTGCAAGTCTTCTGCCAAACTCATTTGGAATGAATTGTAAATTGAGTCTATGTTCTGTACCAGTCATGTGTGTCGTTCTGTTTTAGTTAGTATGTAGACAGCAGAGCAGCTTACTAGGGTTTGGCAGTGAGCATGTTTTATCTTTCCCCAGGAGAAGAACGAGCAGGCCTTTCAGATCATTGAGATGCGCGTGCTGTCGAACTGGGGTCATCCCGACTACACCTGCCTGTATCGCTTCAGAGTCCACGGCAAACCTCACACTCAATAAAGTGAAAATCGCCCTTCATGTACATACAGGAACCGCTTGGACTTTGATGCAGCTCGGGTGGAACTGGGCTACGTTTTTAAGACTTTTAATACGAATGATGGCCGAAACCAAGTCACAAGGAGCACAGCGGGAAAGAGCCATGCATTTTAAACTAAGGATTTCCACTTGTTTCCTTCCCACTTCCCTGTTCTTGCACTGATTCATGGCTTTTCGGTCGGGCCCCGTGTTACGCTCCTGCCCCGTAGAGGTATCCGTGCCTTCAGACAGAACACGCTTCTCTCATTTTACTTTTGTTTTCTGAATGCACAGAGAGGTGTGAAGTTCAGGACACACTAATGTAAGTATCCGAGTATCCGGCTTCAGCCTCGTCCACTGGTCACTGCCGCTTCGACTAGTCTGCGAGTTTTTAAAACCTTTACCACCACCTGATGAGAATATGTCTGGGTCATATTTCCCCCTTCAAAAGTTATTTATACTTTCGATTTAGTCAATCTTATATTAGGGCTGCTTTTTTTGCATTGTGATGTTATTTTAAATTTAAGCAACAAAAAGAAAATCTCATTACTGTAATGCAAAAGTATATATTATTTAAAAAGTTTTTATTTTTTATATATTTATAATAGCCTTTGTTTTACTCCTTGTTTTATTTGTACTGATTTAAATAATTAAACTGTAATACAGCTTTAAAAAAATACTATTTAGTGTCATTTTTGAGAATTTATTCTAATTACATTTTTCTTTTGCATTATAATAATAATGTGGTCATTTTGTAGGGAAATGTTCTTAATTTTCCAATAATATGATGATGCAAAAAAAAAAAAAACCATCATAAAACAGCCCTTTTTTACTTTTATAATGCTGACCGAAGCTACCAATCACAGTTGTTATTTTTATGTGCCATTTAGGGCTGATATTATTTTTAGTGTGAAATATGACCCAGACAGTATTTTATTTTATTTTATTTTTTGTACAAAAAAAAAAAAACTGCTAACAGCCATAAATTGTAAGAGACACTAGCTTGAGCTCAGATGGAAAATCTCAACAGACGGGAACGGATGTTTATGGATGAGCATGTGGACTAATATGTGTACATTTGAGCAAAACTGGACATAAACACTCACTCACTGTTTGTTTCTCTCATCAGTAGTAATATCACAGCGCAGTCATGATGCTCCGCAGGAATGTAACTTATTGTAATTAGTCATTTTTAATCGACTTATATCAGTGTTTATTTTCCATAAAGGGGTGCGCCCTGACGTCTTCATCATCATTATTATTTTTGTCAAGCATTTGAGTTAAAGTAGACAGCGCACTGTTCTATCTTTATAAAGGAAATGTAAGTTGCACAAGTCCTATGTGATTCATTGGGTATGTTTAAAAAGTCAGGGGTTGAGCTATAAGAGTCCGTTTGTAAAATACTATTGATTTGTTCGTGACTATTTATTTGACAGAATTTTGGCTGAGAAATAGGACTTTGTGCGGTGTGTTTTGTAAAATGCTTTTCAGTGCAAATTGGTCTGTTTATATTTAGTTTTTTTTGTTTTTGGTCGTTATAAAATGGCTACAGTACTATGAATTGTACCAGTAAAGAACTTTAATTTTGAGGATATTTCGTATTTTTTGTTATTGAAGTGTGCCGAAGTGGTTAAAATAAGTTCATCTAAAAATCTAAGTTGTTTTTATTTTTATAGTTGTGCCTTTGTTGTTGTTTTTTATGTACGAAAAAGTCATACAAGTTTGGAACCACATGAGGAGGGTGAGTATTATGAATGATTGTACTTTAAAATGTGCGCTCCTTCAGAACTGCTTTTTTGGCACACTGAAGCGCTGCAACTTCAGTGATATTGCAGTCTTTGGTTGAACTGTACTGTTGGGAATCTCTTTTGTTTGCCAGCCGTCACGTGCATGTAGCGAATAATGGCCCTCATTTTGCATTTTGCTCTTCTAAATTGTATTTCAATGTATCTCAATTGCTATGCTGACCTGCTTTCATATAAGGTCAGGGAGGAATAAGAAACAATATCACAGAACATTAACTGGGTAGGCCTATCTAACAAAATGTTTAGAGACATTGTGTACCCATATTAAATAATAAATTGGGAGAACTTACAGAAAAGTCAAGGATAAATACTTTTTATAGAGCTTCACTAAATTGGAGTTCCAGAAATCTGCTGTTTTGCATTTTTAATCCACACCGACCCAATAGATAGATATAGATAGATGGATGGATGAATGTAGTTTCTTCTTTCGCCAGCAGAGTGCAGCATACCTGGCTGCTATTCTTCAAATGTGTGCGCGCTTGTCCTATAAGTGGGTTGTGTGACCCGAAATGTTCTCAAATTCATATGATTTATTTATGTTTTATGAGAAGTTGCACATGAGACGGTGTTATAAACACCAATACTTTCTCTCTTCTGGTCATTCGCCTATTTTCTCCGTCCGTGTGCTGATGAGTGACTTGTGGTGTTAATGCCAGATATCATTACTGGATTGTTTGTTGGTTTGCAGGATACGAATCATGGGGTTCTGATCCAATAATAAAGCCTCACACACACAAAAGAAGTCTGTGACAGGTGTAGAAGAATTCTTTTTTGGTGAAAGTGTGTGTATTCAAACATTTCATTTTCACCAACAAATAAACAATAACGAATTGAAATCGCGTTCGCTCAAGAACAACCATTAACAGAACTCTGACGTTATTGCAATCGATAAACCATGACTAAATTAAGTTTTAATTATTTATCTATCATTTTAATTCGTTTATATTTTTTCCCTTAAGGTCGTGCCGCCGAGTAACAATTGAAATCGTTGCGCAAGACAAAAACAAATTCTCCACTTTTTTCCCCTGTGCGTTTACTTATCAGAACTACAATTACCTACAAATGCCCAATTTCCCTTTACAATCGAAAACGTTATGATTCACATCAGACCGCGTTTTGTTTAACTTTCAGGCTTCCATGTACAAAAAACAAGTGTTCACTTTTATTGTTAAAGTGATTGTATGACCTCCTCTTTGTGTAAGGTCTTAAAGCACTGATGCGAAGGCTCTTTCTCCACTTTTCTCTGCGCATTTCTGCTGTGTCTGAATGGGCGGTCTTATTCACTGCACACCACACACAGTTTCTCAGTGTTCAGCAGCACCACACAGATGCGTTTCTCTCTCCGAGGGCACAATGTCTCACACAGGAGTTTTGCATCCGTCTGGGAACATCCACGGGTAGTTAGTCACCACTTTTGCATTCTCTCTGGAAAAGCATTTGATCGATTTAGACACTTTTTTTGTCTATTATATTATTATTGTCTTGCAGTTGCATGCATATTATTGTAGGCTACATGCACAGCGGACTATGCTCTACTTGACCATATAGAACCGACAACGATGCTTGCTTGTAAACATTTGCAGATGCTTTTGCCGTACGTTTTCTTTTTCGGAATATAACACTTGGATTCTATTACAAGTTTGGATGTGAAGACAAAAGCGGAATACAATGGCTAATGATTTGAAGCCTCGATTGTGTGTGATGAAGAAAGGAGAGAGCGGATACGGGTTTCATCTGCACGGAGAGAAAGGAAAAACCGGACAGTACATACGGAAAGTGGAGCGCGCGTCCCGGCTGAGGCATCGGGACTGCGCGCGGGTGACCGTGTGGTGGAGGTGAACGGCGAGAACGTGGAGAGAGAGACACACCATCAGGTACATCTCCACACACACACACACACACACACACACACACACACACACCTGTGCTGATCCTGCATATGCCGCCCTCATAACACTTCACATTACACTGGCCATGATGCGTGTTTTGCTATACATTTTGTAATTACATCAATGACGTGATATAAGCTAGTTTATTAGTTTTACACTACACTAACGTTCAAAAGTTTAAGGTCAGTGAGATTTTTTTTTTATTCAGCACGGATGCATTATATTTGATCAAAAGTGACAGTAAAGACGTTTATAATGTTCGAAAGATTCATATTTCAAATCAGCATTTGAAGGGTCACGTGACGCTGAAGACGGGTAATGATGCTGAAAATTGAAAATGCAATAGCCTATATAAACAGTCATTTTAAATTGTGATGATATTTGAAACTTACTGTATTTTTTTTATAAAAAAAATGATTACTGACTCCAAACTTTTGAACGTTTTATGTATGTTTGTCATGATCTTAACTTTTTGATTGTATCGTGTGTAATGCTTGAAATGAGATTTGTATACAAATATAAATTTTATGAATGTCCTTATAAAACTAAAATTGTATTAAATGTAGGAGTTTAAGGACATTGTAAAAATGCTTCAATTAAATATCCTTAAATATAGGCAACGACAGACAATGAGACTCAAGTATAAGAGGGTTGGTCACAACATCATTACAATTTGTGTTACGTCATAGTTTCAATGACCTTTACTGTTATTCTAAATGTATAAACAATCATGAGAATGTGTCAGTGTGTCCAAACCTTTGACTTGTATGTATACTGTAAACGGCAGAGAGTGATATCCATTTATTTGAGCTAAAAAAAGGTTTGGGCTTTGGAAACAACTTTGCATGGAAAATAAAGAGCCTTGCGTATCAGAAACCTGTGGACTTGTGAATGCACAATGAAATTCCATGCATTTCTTGAGTTGAATTGACTCAATGGTGTGTTGACTTTGACAGCAGCTTGAGGTTCAGCCATCGAATATATGACTTGATATTTCTTTGATTAGAGTCGCGCATGTACTATTTAAAGTCTTGAAATGTTTAATATGTACGCCGTTCCAGTTATGACAGGAGGATCGTATAACACTGGTGAATGGTAGCGTAGTGGAAAGCACGTCTTCAAAAGTTTGGGCCGAGTAAGAATTTTTTTTTAAAAGAAATACTTTTATTCAGCAAGGATGCATTCAATTGATCAAAAGTGTCAGTATACATATTTATAATGTTAATAAATGCAGTTCTTTTGAACTTCCTATTCATCAAAGAATCCTGATGCATCAAAAATAGCAGCACAAATGTTTTCATGAGCAGTTTTGCCTTCTCTTCCCCTTAGGTGGTGCAGCGCATCAAAGCCGTGGAACATGAGACCCGACTGCTGGTGGTTGACCGGGAGACCGACGAGTACTTCCGAAGCCTGCGTCTCACCTGCACCGAGGACATGGCCATCACGACCCCCTCACCCTCTCCGTCCACCAGTAAACAGGGCAATGGATCCGTGTCCAAACGAAGCGAGATCTCCAAACCCATCAGGAAACCTCCATCACGAGCTCCTAAGAAGGTGTGTGGGTCCATTCACTATCTGACTACACTCTTTCAGTGAAGCGTTCCTAAAAGAGCCACGTAAAGAACATTTTAATAATCTATTTCCACTATAAAGAACCTTTGTCCAGTGGGAAGATTCCATGGATGTGTTTTAAGGTTCTACACGGAACCATCAATGCCAATAAAGCACCTTTATTTTTAAAGGCCAATCCACACTGCACCGACAAACAGCAACGGACAGGCTTTGTCTAGAGATGCACCGATACTAAAGTTCTCTGTTAATACCGATAGCCGATTATTCAGAGTGTTATCTACCGATAGTTTGAGTTTCTCTGAAATAATGCTGTAGTCACAGGAAACCCAGGGACATTACTATAATATTAGAGGTTTGAATTAACTACAGAGCTATTATATTCAACTTGTATTTATTTTCCAGATATAATAATTATACTCTGAAACATTTCAGTTTTTATCCAAGTAGTTTTCATAAACTTGTCTTCATGACAAATTCATTCAAGCACATGTATAATTAACTTTAAATAAGCTTTTCTCTAGTGTTTTTATAGCTAACTAACAGACTGAACATTCGATAACTTTCCTGAGGTAAATGCAATAATAACACAAGCTGTTGTATTGATGTCTTTCCTCAGTTGAAACGCTGATTAAGCGAATAAATGAGACTATCTATCTATCTTTCAACATATCTTCTGATGTTAATGCATGTTTTTTCTTGCTATAACTTGTAGTGGAAGAAAAGACTTGCGCTTCCGCTTGAACTGAGGCACATTTAAGAGCGTCAAAACGGCATTTATTGTTTAAATTTCGTGATAAAATGTACATAATTTGAAAGCGGAGACTTTGTTTCTTACCAGAAGTAACAAAGCACAACGTTTTTTGCGATTGTTGGATGGCAGGCGCTACAAATAATGTTTGGTGTTGGGAAAACCGCAGATCTGGCAACCCTGACTTCATAGGGTCAAAAAGAGTCTGCTTTACTGTTAAAGGTGCTCTGATCGATGTCACCATAGACAGTATAAAGTGGACAGAGCCATCCCATTGGAACTCAGTTGAAGCCCATTTTTAGCGATTTCTGAGCACTTCCGTTCCAGACGGGGCCGACTCAACCTAAGCTTGCCTTGATGACGTGAGCAACCCGTCTGACAGACGTAAATCTTCTAGTAGCTGTGCGTGAAAATTGCCAACGTTAATCTTGCAGAGACGGGGAACTTGAGCAAAGAGTTCTCATACCGAATTATTTCCAATTCCCCAAAAACGTTGTTGAAATATTTTGTCCCATTGCTTTTATGGACTCATTATCTATGGGCTTCTCCCTTGACGGGACGTCCCCCCGATTGCCTGCGAGCTTCTCCTCCTGTCTGTACGGTAATTTCTGTACAGCGCAACAGAGAGTCGAGTGGTTATGACGCAATCGTTAGCCTATTTTTACAAAAACTGTTTCTACGGGGCCATAATGTAACATAGAAGGTAATGGAGCCCTTTATACATTGTCGTGTTTCTTTAGAAATAAATAATGGACAAATGGAGTCTTTAAACGCCTCAGATGTAAAGTTATTCGCTGTCAAAGTGACGCCAAAATGAATGGGACTCAATGGAAATGCTAACGCAAGTGAAGTTCTGCTACAAGATGGCGGCACCCGGCCGGCTTCAACTTCCCGTCGATGGATTACCCCCTTGGATGTCACGTGTTTTTTAGGCCAAAACATTTTTTGTCACATACAGCAAACATCTCCTCACTATCCGCTAGCTGCCTGTCCCCTGAACACACTGTAAAAAGACGCGGTCTCATGCAGAAACCCCAGGCTCCACAAACGGCAACAAAAAAAATAAATGGGGCTAATCCGCGCCACGAAACATAACAAACTGTTCTAGCCAATAACCGACAAGAATGGTTTGGGGGGTTAGTGCGCGGATGAGGAGGAGGGAGAGTCTAGCTAGCCTCCGTTTTATTTGACAATACTTTAAACGTCAAAAGGAAGTGACGTCACCCGACATCGCTTACAGCACCTTTAATGCGTTATTGTTCGTCAACTTGCCCTAAATTCAACACGAGACATTTTCTTCACACACAGTTACAGTCTGAACATGTTTTTCCGCCCCCTTTTGATTGACAGGATAAAATCGGCCCTGATCATGGGCTGTTTTCAAACAATCGGCCAATATATCAATGCATCTCTAGTTTTGTCGGATCAGTGTGTTAACCCTCGTCGGCATCTGTTGCCATTGGTGGGCGCTTGTTTTTGTCGATTAAACATGTTGAATCTGTGTTTGCCAGCTCATGGCCTTAACATTGTTCAACCTTTCAATTAATCCACAATGATATGTTGGCCCTTTTCCCTGATCTACAATATAAACAAGGTCATTGCATCATAAAATAGGCTGAACAGCTGGATTGAGTGACATCACTAGAGTTGGATCCAGTTCTAATTGATCCAGTTTTTTTTTAGCTGATCAGTTTGTTTTTCTATTGTGTCAGATAAAATGTGCTTGGCTATAATACATACTGCTATAATTATGGATTAATATGTTAATTCATTGAGTTTAAATAATAATGAGTTCAATGACTGTTTGTGGCTCTTATCTTGTTGGCTCTGTCATGGTTGGTCGGTGTAACCAAGATGTGACACTAATAGTTTTGCAGTAAGTGTGCATATTAGACAAGCTTCTCCAGGACATTGGTCGTGTTTCCCATGGCTTATATATTCAAGAAAATTGCTCTTGGATTTTGGCCTTTTAAAAGCATAAAAGATTCTGTCCAAGTGTGATTATTCCACTCATGCTTTCCAAGACTGTCTTATTCCTGATGCATCAACACCTTCAATTTTACTTGAAGCGAATCTCAGAGTATTGTTTTAGGTGGCAAAATTGCTCCGTTTGATCACATAAAGAAGTAAGCTACTAGCACATCTCTCCTCCACACACCACATGATTTGATGTATCATTGATGCCCGTAGCACTTGCTGGTCAAGTTAATTGCTGAAGTGTAATACTTGTTCAGTCATTATTCTGCTTATTGAACATGTGCACAACAAGCAAGTGTAGATCATGTTTGAAGATATCAAATGGCAAAATGACCCTCATTATTCCGTTAATGCAATATTTGTGTAAGATCTCAAATATATTTGTCTTTTCCTCAGCCTAATGCATACATCCAACATCTGCTCTCACTTACAGCCCACTTTCCAAATGGGTTTACATAACCCAGTGCTGTTTCAGTACGATGTTGTCGAGTGGGAAAGACAGAGCGTGTGAGAGGGTGTGTGTGTGTAACAGCCACATGTGTGTGATAATACTGACTGTGACAGTAAAATTGTTAACATTGGAGAAGCCAACTAGGCCCAAACAGAAAGACGTGTTGAAGCTGTTTCTGAAATCCATCAGTAGAGCTTGTCATCATAAGCCCTTCACACTTGATTTTGCTCGTATACACCGCCCGGCCAAAAAAAAATTGGATTTAAATAGGCAATGGCTCAAATATCTATGATTGGATGATTATTGAAAGTCTTTGGGATGTGCTGGAGGAGACTTTGCAGAGTGCCGGACTCTTACATTGGCAATACAAGACCGAAATCTTGACCAAAAGTTGATGCACCTCTTGATGGAAATAACATCCCAATTCCCAACATCAAGAGGTGCATCAAGTTTTGGTCAAGATCTTGTATTGCCAATGTAAGAGTCCAGCACTCTGTAAAGTCTCCTCCAGCACATCCCAAAGACTTTTAGTGAATTTAAGGTCTGGACTCAGAGGAGCCAATTCATGTGTGAAAATGATTCTTCATGCTCCTCACAACCATTATTACACAATTTGAGCCTGATGAATCATTGTCATCCTGGAATATGGCCATGATGCGTCTTCTTACATGAGGGAAGGGAAGGATTAGAAGAACTGATACCAAACATATAACATGCCAGAAACATAATAATCACTGCAATAATGAGTATTGTTTTTCAATCCGAGCCAATTAAGATGAATAAAATACGAAGAGAAACCTTGGAAAATGAAGGTACGACAAAGTACCATAAAGCAACTAAAGAACCACAACACTGTCAAGAACATTTCAGTCATAATTCACCCCAAAATCAAAAGAAAAAAGGTGCGAGTTTGGGGTGAATTATGGACATGGCATGCTTTATTTTGTAGATTAAAAATGGTTCTTTAGATCAATGTTTTGGATTCGATGTTCTTTAAAGTACAGAACTAGAGAATAACGAGTTCTTTTTGGAACTCTATCATGTTCTAATTAAGCTATAAAACCTGTTTTGGTTTTTCTAATTCCAAGATTAGTTTGCGTTCGGATAAACGATAGAGTTGAATTGTGGATATTGCCCAGTTCTTTAAAGGCCATGGAAATGTTCTGCTCCAAAATGTCCAGTTTTTGGATTTGGTGATCGGAAAAGCCATATCCGGTTGTTCAAAAACACTCTAGACTGTGTTTAGCTATGTAAATGTGGGATAGTCTTCCTGTCCAGTGGCCTCATATTGGCTGATAGTGTTGCCCATACAGACCTATCATTGGACTTGATGGTCTCTCTCAGTGTTTAACAGTTGTTCCAACCATCCATTGACTTTCTCCAGACGTTGTTAGACTGTAGGAAAGTGATGACTCATGAAACCAAACTCCCATCAGACCATTGGGTTCCAGGTTTAGTGCCTCTAACGTAAATTATCCGTCTTTGTGTGTTGCTCTTGGATACAAGCGGGTTTTGAATTGTTGCCCTGCCATAATTTTATTTGTCTTCTGAAACTCACTTTACAGCACTGAGTCATTCGTGATTTGGATCTGCATGGGGCCATATTTGAGATCTGTTCTTTTGTGATATTTAGTAACTATCATCTTTTATCATTTATGTTCTTTATTTTTGAGATGGGGACTATTTAAATTAAAAATAATTGTACTATTTTTGTGCTTCACCTACACTACCGTTCAGTTTAGGGTTGGTAAGGTTTTTTAATGTTTTTGAAAGAAGTCTAAATATTATTACAATTTAAAAGAAAAATGTTCTATTTTAATATATAGTAAAATGTCATTTATTCCTGTGATCAAAGCTGTATTTTCAGCATCGTTACTCCAGTCTTCAGTGTCTCATGATCCTTCAGAAATCATTCTGATATGATGATTCGATGAGTTGTGCTGCTTAACAGTATTGTGGAAATTATACATTATTTCAGGAATTTGATGAATAGAAAGTTCAAAAGAACATTTATTTCAAATATAAATATTTTGTAACCTTATAAAAGACACTTCTGATCAATTTAATGCATCCTTGCTGATTAAAAGTATCAATTACTCTAAATAAAATAATTCTTACTGAGCCCAAACTTTTGATCAGTGGTGTACAATATGGATTTAATTGGCATGTTTTCAATCTATTAGGTATGATGATAAATTGTATAAAATGACAACATATCAAATTTGTGACATCTTACCCCAACATAAATGTGATCACCAATTTATGAAAAGCATCTTACTGTCTTAAAAACAGGTTCCATGTTTCTGATTTCCCCTTTTCCATGTGACTATAGCCCCGGGGTCACATGACCTAATGCAGCATCTTCAGGACAGTTATTTTTACTGGCGTCAGAAATTAGCGCTTTCAGAAGCGTAAAGACTTTCTCAAACTCCTCGGGCAGGAAACTGAGTCTGTCTCTGGAAGCAGAGGAGTCATGTGTGTGTGTCTGAGCTGATACGGGAGTCCTGGGCCATAAAGGAAGGGGTCCTAGGAAGGGCTAGAAACCTTAAACTCGCAGCGTTTGAAGAGAGTTTGTGTGAATCGCACTGAGAGGGAAATATAGACTTTGTAATCAGAATCTGTGTCTGTCCAAAAACTACAAGTACGAAATATTCACAGATATCATTCACAAAATAGCATAATATAAATTGGGCACATGAAGATCATGCTAAGCACTGCATACAAAAATCTGGGTATATCAAAGTAAAAAATATATATATATATATTTAGTGTTTAATTTAGTCTTTTATTTATTTATTTATTGTTTTTTTGTTTATTGTTTTAGTTTTTACTTGTTTATTTTTTTGTTTGATTTATTATTGTTTTAGTGTTTTAATGTTTATGCTTTTGTTTCTTTATTTTTTGTTTACTTTTATTTTTTGTGTTTATAGATTTGTTTTTTATTAGTGTTATACATTTATTCTTTTGTTTGTTTATTATTTGTTTCATTTATTTATTGTTTACCGTTTGTTATATTTTTTGCTTTATTTATTGTTTTAGTGTTTTACTGTTTATTCTTTGTTTATTTATTTATTATTTGTTTGTTTTATTTAGTTTTTGTGTTTACTGTTAGTTTTGTTTATTGTTTTTGTTTTATTTATTGTTTGTATTTAGTGTTTTACTGTTTATTCTTTTGTTTATTTGTTTGTTGATATATATTTCAGAATAGCATTCTTAACCAACTTCACAATGTTTATTTAAATCCCCACCAGAGTGTGCCTGCTTATTTTTATTGGCCATGACTTTTTTTTTTTTTTGTCATACTCAGCAAATTAGCAGATTCAGCAACCTGAGAAGGATGTTTGGACTCTTTACATCTTTCCTGTTCACTTTCATTTTTTCCTTCAAGGAGCTGTCGGAAAAGTTACATGGAAAGGGGAGATTGTTAATACTGATCCAGTATGGAGCTATTAATGTGTCTTTATTACATGCGAGAAAATAAATGATCTGAGAGAAAAAAAAAAGTTTGAGAGAAAAAGTTATCACACTGATAGCAAAAAAGCATTTCATGACAGAAAAAATAATAATTGAGAGAAAAAGTTTTTATATCAATAGCAAAAAATAATATTTGAGACTAAAAAAAGTTTTGAGAGAAAGTATTTTCTCATAGAACATAAAAAAATACAAATTTGCAATTTTTAAAATTATTTCTGAGAAAAAAAATCTCTCAAAATACTTTGAAAAAAAATCTTAAATATATATTTTTTGCTATCAGTGTGAAACCATTTTCTCTAAAAAAAAAAAGTGTTTCTCTCAAACCGCTTTTCTTTGCTCTCAATGCAATTTTTTGCTCTCGTGTCAGGATTTTGCTTTCGCTGTGAAAATTGTGTCATGGGCGGGGCCACGTTCTTTTTTTCCTATTGGAACGTTCCTATTGGCCAGTCGGGTGAGCATCATTTTTTTATGTTCTATGAGAAAATACTTTCTCTCAAAACTTATTTTAGTCTCAAATATTATTTTTTGCTATTGATATGAAAACTTTTTCACTCAAATATTCTTTTCTCTCATGAAATGCTTTTTTGCTATCAGTGTGATAACTTTTTTTCTCAAACTTTTTTTTTCTCTCTCAGATCATTTATTTTCTCACATGTAATAAAGACACATTAATAGCTCCATAATATGGCAGCTCCATTGAAAAGATCTTCCATAGCATTTTATAAATATTTAAAGATTTTAGCGTGGTTATTTCTCCCTGTTTTTCCAGAGCTCTTTCTCCAGCTGTTACTCTTATTGAGGAATTACATGATCATCTGAAGCTGTTCTCAAGATGTCCGGGGATTTCACAATCGACTAATGTTCATAAAACGGCAAACTGAACAAGCAGTCAGAGGGTTAGAAACAGACCCGTACCCATCCTCAGCTGATTGATGCTGGCTTTGATTTGTGACCCTTAAGCTCTGTTGAAGTGTTTAAATCACTGTCACACGCGAGACAACAGCCTGAACCTGTTGCACAACACTTCAGCTCAATGACAGAACTGTGTCTTTACTGTATTTGCACTTTTTCTGAAGAAAATGTCTTAACTCACCACCACAATATAGTGTTTCTAGTGCATTATATGGAATTTGACTGATTGAGACGGTACCCCCATAAATGAAAAATTTTGCCATGATCATTTACTCATGCCATTTCAAACCATATGACTTTCTTTTTTTGTGGATCATACGAATAAAGTCAGTAGAGTGCCGAAGTTATGACGTCACTTTGTAGGCCAAAACGCAGAAGTGAGTTAGCATTTTAGCCTAAAGTCTATGGGTTTTTTGAATGGGTTTTTGCTAAATCGCCTGAAATAAGGTCTGTGGTTAACAAAGCCTCTAAATATTTTCACGTTTTGATCTATGACATAAAACACACCAGTTATAACCTGATTGTGTTTTTTTTAACTTAATTATGTTAGCATTTTATATCTGACGGCTTTATTTAGGCTTCAAAATGTATACATTTTGGATTAACTTGTAAAGATTATCTTGATAGACAAAACGTGTAAGGGTCACAACTCTTTGTTAAACACAGATCTTATTTTTTGCGATTATCCAAAAGTCTATGGGGAAAATGCATAGCTTTTCGATCGAGGGAACCCATGCGCCGCTAACTTCCGAGTTGTCCTACAAAGTGACGTCATAACTTCGGCACTCTATGGGGTGCAGTTCTTTGTTTTGGACCCCATTGACTTTCATTGAACAGACAAAATCACTTCAAATTCCACAGGAAAAAAAAGTAAGTCATACAGATTTGGAGTGACATGAGGGTGAGTAAATGATTATATAATTTTCATTCTGGGGTTACATATCCCTTTAACGTGGATTTGAGAATCATGTCCACTTTTGTTCACGCTGCTTCCAAGCAAAGTTCATGCAGTTGAACGAGGCCGAGTAAGAAAGTTAAGCACACTTAGCCCGTCCTGAGGTGTTGACAGTCATCTGGGTCAGAGAACGTGAGATCTGGAACGCTGTGCTGGACTGACCTACTTCCACACAAGCTGGTGATGTTTTGAACTCAAGATCGAAACAGATCCCAATGTCTCCGGTTCTCAAATCTTTTTTCCCCTGCCTGTTTTTTTTTTCGCTGGCATAAATAAAACCATCTGCTTCTGCATCACACATCTGTGTATTCAAAGACGATGCAAACTAATGTTTAAGTGCTTGATTTTGAGTTGAGGATGTGGCCTAGATCGTAATGGCATACAGATCACCTGTATATACTAACGTCCATTAGACGAGAGGCTGATTTTCGTTTGGTGTTTCGTACGTCTGAACTCAGACATGCAGGTGAAGGTTCATATGACAGTCAGTGTGCACAATGTGTGTGTGTGTGTGTGTGTGTGTGTGTGTGTGTGTGTGTGTGTGTGTGTGTGTGTGTGTGTGTGTGTGTGTGTGTGTGTGTGTGTGTGTGTGTGTGTGTGTGTGTGTGTGTGTGTTTGCATGTCTGCGTAAGTGATGTCTCTGCATACTTGAACTTCACTTGTTGTGGTTGGTTCATTAGTGGACTTGTGAATCGCTAATACCCCTGTGGGGATGTACCAGCCAAACCTGCTCTTAAAGGCAATTTTGGCTCCATATTTCCATGGAAACTAACAGTAAGTTATAAGCTTTTAATTTCAATCCAGTATTCAGTATTGTTTTTTTTTTTAGTTTCTGTGAGTTTTTGTGGTTCAACTCGTCACAGTTTGGCTGCTTTCTGCTGTTTTGATTCATTTGTCTTGGATGGATATGTTTGTTGTGATGCCTGAAGTGTAACAGTCTTATGAAACTAGACCTTTGTAACGTTTAGCAGCTTAAAGTTTTACAGTTAGTTTTATTGCACTACAGATAGTGGTGTTATTAAAGTCAACGTGAAATCTAAATTGACCCAATTTTCATTATTATATAGAATACATATTAGATGGATAGACTTATAGATGGATGGATGGATAGACTGATAGATGGATGGATGGATAGACTGATAGATGGATGGATGAATGGATGGTAGATTGGATGGATGGATGGATGGAAGGATAGACTGCGATAGATAGACGGACGGACGGACAGATAGATGAATAGATGGATGGATAGATGGACGGATAGATAGACGGATGGATAGATAGATAGACGGATAGATAGACGGATAGATGGATAGATAGATAGACGGATAGATGGACGGATGGATGGATGGATGGATGGATGGATGGATGGATGGATGGATGGATGGATGGATGGATGATAGATGGATGATAGATGGATGATAGATGGATGATAGATGGATGATAGATGGATGGATGGGTAGATGGATGGATGGATGGATGGATAGACTGAGATAGATAGATAGACGGACGGACGGACAGATGGATGAATAGACGGATGGATGGATAGACGGATAGATGGATGGATGGATGGATGGATGGATGGATGGATGGATGGACGGATGGATAGACGGATGGATAGACGGATGGATGGATGGATGATATATGGATGATAGATGGATGGATAGATGGATAGATGGATAGATGGACGGATGGATAGACGGATAGATGGATAGATGGACGGATGGATAGACGGATGAATAGATGGATGGATAGATAGATGGATGGATAGATAGATAGATAGATAGATAGATAGATAGATAGATAGATAGATAGATAGATAGATAGATAGATAGATAGATAGATAGATAGATAGATAGATAGATAGATAGATAGATAGATAGACGGATAGATGGATAGTTCAAGTTCATTTTCAAGTTCATTTATTTGTATAGCACATTTAAACAGCCACTTAGACAGACCAAAGTGCTTTACAGAACACACAAATAAGAAAAGTAAAAACAGCAAAACAACCCCTAAAACACATAAAAAGCAGCAGAGCTACGAATAGCCTTAACAAAGATTCAAATATAAAATCGTAGAAATAATGAAAAAAAAAAAAAAAAAAAAAAAAAAAGAGATCAATAAGCTAAAGAGAACAGGTAGGTTTTTACCAAAGACTTAAAGATAGAAAGGGTGGGGGCCGTTCGGATCTCTAGGGGCAGGGTGTTCCACAGACGAGGCCCTGCCACTGCAAAAGCACGCTCCCCTCTACGCTTGAGTCTGACACGAGGGACTACCAGCAGAGCCTGGTCGTGTGACCTTAGGCTTCTGGACGGAGTATAGGGCTGAATAAGTTCGGATAGATAGGCTGGAGCTAAGTTGTGTAAAGATTTAAAAACAAATAGGAGGATTTTAAAATCTATTCTCTGACGGACTGGCAGCCAGTGTAACGATTTAAGAATCGGAGAGATATGGTCATATTTGCGACAGTTAAGAATGAGTCTGGCCGCAGCATTTTGGACCAACTGAAGACGTGCAATTTGGGAAACTGATATCCCACAGTAAAGTGAATTGCAATAGTCTAGCCGACACGTGATGAATGCATGAACCGCCATTTCCATAGTTATTGGAGTAAGAAAGCCTTTGATTTTAGAAAGTAAGCGAAGTTGGTAGAAACCGGAACTGATGACAGATGAAATATGTTTGTCAAATTTTAAAGACTGGTCAACAAGAAAACCTAAGTTCCGCACTCCTGTAGATATAAAACGAGATAGACTCCCCAAGTCTGGGCTTGTACACTGGGACCTTTCACTCGGGCTGAAGACAATGACCTCGGTCTTATCATCATTTAGAGAGAGGAAATTTTGAGCCAGCCATGCCTTTACCTCCTCTAGGCATAATAGAAGAGAGTTTAACGCTGCAGGGTTATTTCTTTTAAATGGAATGTAAATTTGGGTGTCGTCTGCATAAAGATGAAATGATACACTGTGTTTCCTTAAGATAGCGCCCAACGGTAGCATGTATAGAGAAAATAGAGAGGGAGCCAAAATGGAGCCCTGTGGAAGACCACAGGTTAGAGGTGCCATGGAGCTGGAAAAATTACCCATTTTAACTAAAAACTTTCTGTCAGAGAGGTACGACTGAAACCATGAGAGGACAGAGGCTTTTAGGCCCACCCCAGTCTCAAGTCTAGCCAACAGAGTAGGGTGGTCAACAGTGTCAAAAGCTGCCGAAAGGTCTAAGAGAACTAGAACCACAGAATCACCCGAATCAGTGGAGATAAAAATATCGTTTAGCACTCTCAGAAGGGCGGACTCAGTGCTGTGAGCAGTCCTGAACCCAGATTGAAAAGCCTCATAAATACAGTTATTTGAAAGAAAGTGCTGAAGTTGATTAAACACGATTTTCTCCAATAACTTGGAAATAAAAGGCAAGACAGAGATGGGTCGGTAATTTTGTAAAATAGAAGGATCCAGTGAAGGCTTCTTGAGCAAAGGAGTGACCGTAGCCACTTTAAGATTAGCTGGAACAGAGCCCGTATTGAGACACTTGTTAAAAAGGGATACCAAACCTGGACCCACAGAGTCGATGATTAACTTTAGAAATTTCGGCTGAATGATATTATTGGACAAAATGAAGGTTTGAGCTTGGTGCACACATCCTTTAGTGTCTGGAGGTTGATAGGATCAAAAACCTCCCAAACACAAGTAGTGGGTGACACGAATCGGGGGAGAGTTAAGTTAGGGCAAACACTAAGTCTTAATTTAGTGATTTTGTTCACAAAAAAATCTCTGGAAATCTTCACATAGAGCATCAGAGGCAACAGAGAGTTTAGAAGAAGGATTTATAACAGACTGAATGACTGAAAACAAGACCTTTGGGTTGGAGTGGTTGGATTCAATTAAGTTAGAGAAATATGCAGCTTTAGCTGACTTAGCAGCCTTTTGGTATGCTGTAAGAGCGTCTTTGAACAAATGGAAGGAGACAATCTGCCTGTCTCGCTTCCATTTGCGTTCGGCCGCCCTACAAATTTGTCTTTGATGACGAGTGTCAGAGTTTTGCCACAGATTAGATTTTGGTTTGGATATGTGAGGCTTGAGAGGAGCAGTCACGTTTGCTACCTTAAGCCAGGCAGAATTTAAAAGACTGAAGTGTTGATCCACATCCAGGTCAGATAGTGGTTGGTCCAAGTCCAAGTGTGAGCATAGTTCAGCAAAACACAGGTCGAAGTTAGTGCTGAACTGAGGACAGTAGACCCGCGACATAACAGGTGCAATAGTGGGTTGATAGAGCTCCGGGAGAGACAGTGAGAATAGAATAGGCTTGTGATCGGAGAGCAGACAATCAGAAAATACAATATCAGTGACATCAATCCCGTAGGATAACACAAGGTCCAGTGTATGGCCCTGGATGTGCGTAGAGTTTTTGACCCACTGCAGTAGATTAAAAGCATCTATTAAGTCAAGAAACTCCTGCGATAAGGAATTTGAATGACAACAGACGTGAATATTAAAATCTCCAACCAAAAGGAAGCGATCATAGTTTGTGGCAATACTGCCAATGAACTCAGTAAATTGCTGTATAAAACCATTGGTGGAGTGTGGAGGACGATATATCACCCCTAGGCAGATGGGACCATTCCAGTCTAGGTGGAGAAGCTGAGATTCAAAGCTGGGGAAAGCCGTTTCAGTGACTAGCCGGCAGCGTGAGGAGAAAGAGTTGTTTAGGACAGTTATAATCCCACCCCCACGACCACTCGGACGAGGAGAGTTAAAAAAAGAACAGTTTGCTGGAACCAGTTCTGAGAAAGGAGTTAAATCACCGACCTTTATCCAGGACTCTGTGATGAACATAAAATCCAGGTTGTGAGAGGAGTAGAAGTCGTTTAACAAAAAGGTCTTATTCACCGCAGAGCGTGCGTTGATTAGTGCCAGTTTGGGTGGAGGAATAATCACGTGGGATGACGGCGCCTTTCTCAGCGAGCGCAGATTTCCGTGATTAACTCCGTTCTGCCGGGAGCAGAGGCCAACACTGCGGAGATCAGCACGAATGACAGGACTCAGATGGAGGGGGAAAACAGGACGAAGGCATCGGTAAACCGCATCCCGCGGGTGCCAGGCAGCAGGGCTGCGCCGAAGCAAGCTGCCAGCTTGTACAAGAGTCTTCAGTTTCGTGATGTAGCCTCCGCGTGTTCCTCATTTCCGCCTTCGCTTTCTCCGCGCGGTGGTTAGTGGCCGCCACCAGCCATCATGTCGGAGGATCGGTCGGGGAGGCTCGTCCGAATTGTGTGGGGGGCAGCCCACGTCCACGGTGTATGAGTTGGTAAGTGAAGCGCCAACAGAGATACGGATGTCTAGGAGAGCTTGACGGGCATATACTAGCCGCGAACAGCAGATAAACGATAGATCAGACAGGCAGAGAAGAAAACACAGGAGTAACAGACGGCAAGCCAAACACACCGGCGCCATCTTGAAAACTATCCTGATAGATAGATAGATGGGTAGATGGATGGATAGATAGATGATAGATAGATAGATAGATAGATAGACGGATAGATAGATGGATGGATAGATGGATAGATAGATGGATGGATAGATAGATGGATAGATGGATGGATAGATAGATGGATAGATGGATGGATAGATGGATAGACGGATAGATAGATGGATAGACGGATAGATGGATGGATGGGTAGATAGATGGATGGATGGATGGATGGATGGATGGATAGACTGAGATAGATAGATAGACGGACGGACAGATGGATGAATAGACGGATGGATGGATAGACGGATAGATGGATAGATGGACGGATGGATAGACGGATGGATAGATAGATGGATGGATGGATAGATAGATGGATAGATGGATAGATAGATAGATAGATAGATAGATAGATAGATAGATAGATAGATAGATAGATAGATAGATAGACGGATAGATAGACGGATAGATGGATAGATGGATAGATGGATGGATAGACGGATAGATAGATAGATGGATAGATAGACGGATAGATGGATAGATAGATAGATGGGTAGATGGATGAATAGATAGATGGATAGA